>PVJA010007438.1:0-68550 GCA_004027025.1 Myocastor coypus | reverse complement strand
CTCTCCTCCTCTCCTCCTCCTCCTCCTCTCCTCCTCTTTCTCCTCCTCTCCTTCTCCTCCTCTTCCTCCTCCTCTCCTCCTCCTCTCCTCCTCCTCCTCTCTGCTTGCTTCAGGACACCTCTATGCCCACATCTCCAGCTTCCTGGCCTGCATAGAGCCAGGTGATCCAGAACTGAATTTAATAATCAGGTGTTTGGAACTCCCCTCAGGTGCAAATCACCAGGAAGCGGCTCTGTGTGCCTACCTGGGGAACACAGTAGTAGCACAGCTACTGACTGACACCGACCACATGAATGGTATTCTTCCTCTAGCAAAGTTCTCAAGGTTGAAGTGATGAGTGGGTGGTACTGTGGCTTGGACAAGCGCTGTGGCTTGTGTCTCGATGTCCTCCAGAGCCTCGTGGGGTCATAGGGTTCTCTGGAGGTGACTGGAGTAGAGTGTGTATCTGACACCTAAAGAAATGCTGGGATCAAGGGCAGGTGGCCTCTGGGTCAGCCCACCGATTGGATTGGCACCGCCCTAATCCTGGTAGACTGCCTACAGTGCGAGGGACAGAAAGAAGTTCGTCTCATTCTCTCTTGTCGCTTTGGCTGTCTTCCACCACTGTTACGGTTTGTATCCAGGTGTCCCCCAAAGCCTCATACAACCACTGGGGTGGGCTTCTAGAGTTTGTGATTCATTCGTGATCCACTGCTGGGATTGTGGGTGTGAGTACCACACCTTGGACAGCCTGAACACAGCATAGGAAGAGGACAGAGAGGTTCTGTCTCTGCTGCTGCCACCCCTGCTCCTGCCTTTTTGCTCTTGCTGTTTTGCTGTTTTCTGCTGCCGTGAGCGCCGCGTGCCATTCTGCCTTGGAGGTAGCTAAGCGTGTACTGAAACCTACACAAACCGTGAGCTCAATAAACCTTTCCTTCTCTAATTTTGGGTGTTGGGTACTTTGTCCCAGCAACAAGAGAAAAGTAACCGAGACAACCACCAGGAGCTGCTGCCCCTCTGCCACGCCATCCTGCCTTGGAACCCGTGGACTGTGGATTGAAAGCTCTATAAACTTTGAGCTCAATAAACTGGTCTCCCTTTAACTTTGGGTGTCAGGAATTTTGTCCCAGCAACAAGGAAATAATGAAAACAACAAGTGCTCCACAAAGGTCTGTGTCGAAGGCTTTAGTTCCCCCATGACCTCACTGGGAGGTGGGAGAGCCTGGAAGAGGCAACACCTGGCAAGTTCTTAGGGTCTTGGGGGTGTCCGGGGCCCGGTCTCTTTCTTGCTCTTTGCTGCCTGTCCATGAGGCATGCAATTTGCCTCACTGCACCCTGTACTTGATGTGCTGCCCCAGGTCCCAAGCCACCAGCCATGGACCAAGCACTTTCCAACCATAAGTTGAAGGCAGCCTTCTCTCTTTAGAATCCCATTGTTCTGAGTGTTTGTCTCAGCAACAGAAAACTGATCAATGTAGAAGGCTGTTCCCCAGATTCTGGTCCCTTTCTGGGCTGTCCAGGGGCCAGGTGTCTACCCTGTCCCTCCCGCAGCCAACCTGCATAGCCCCACGTTGTTCCCGTCCAGTCCCTGCAACCACTATCTGTGTCACCCGTGCAAGCCCCAGCTCAAGACAGCTCACCTCCCCCTTCTGAACGCTTTCCCCTCAAGCCCCTGCCCACCATCACCCCACTCTCCCTCCCACCAGGGACGGTGCTGCCTTCTTCACTGTCCCTCCATCAGGCTCACGACTGTGGGTGACAATCCAGGCAAAACTCTAGTAGACTGATGGCACACTTGTGTCTGTAAGTGTACCCTGCCCCCAGGTTGGATCTGGGGTCAGATTTCCAGGGGACGTGGGACAGTAACCCTAATCCCCAAAAGCATCCCACTCTGTAGGAACAAATGAGGGGCAGAGCCCACCGCAGCCTGGTGCTCTGCTCGCCACAGTTTGCAAGATGTCCCTCCTTCTGAGCAACCTCTGCAAGACAGGCAGGCCTACTGTCACCTCTCTTGGCAGTTGAGTCCTGACTGCGGGCCCAGGTAGTGGAGAACACCAGGATGGATCTGCTACGTGGCCGCAAGCTGGTAGCCCACCTCTCTGTGCCTGTGGCTTTCAGCTGTCAAGCAGGGATTCTAAGAACTTTCCACCAAGGGAGCTATGGTAAGGAATGAGTATGGAGCAGCCCGAAGCCCATGGCACGAGTCCTGGGCCCGGTGAGCAGGGCCTGCTGTCTGTTCCTGCTCTTCTTGTTGCCAGCGATATCATTATCTCAGCCCTACAGTGGGACCTGCGGTGAATTCCTTTCCTCTCTGGGCCTCAGTTTCCCTGCCAGGAGAATGGCCCTGGCCTGGTGGTATCTAATAGCTCTATGTGCCCAGAATCCCCCATCTCCACACCCAATGTGCGAGCCCACAGAGGCTGGAATCTCAAGAAGGTCACTTTCTCTCTTTAGCTGTCATTTTCCCAGCCACTGGGTGAGGAGGTTGGAAGGTCATACTACAAGACAGAGGCAGGAGGCCCAGGCATTGCACTGCGACCTCCCAGACCTCAGAAGACCTACGGAGCTTCAGGAGAAACTGAGTCATTGGTCCCAACTGCTCTCAGGCATGAGGCCAGGGCTAGGTGCCCAGGGTGATTGCTCAGGACTGGGTAAGGGCGCCCGCACACTCGCTGCTTCCCAGCAGCCTCTGTGTGGGTTGGCAGCTGGGCCAGACGGTGGGGTGGGAGGAGTCCCTGTCTGGGGCCTGGAAAAGTCAGCTCATCCTGCAGCCTGCAGGCCACCCCACTGCCCATTACCTAAGCCCCACACAGGACATGACTGCACGGCCCGGCTGAGGAGCAGCAGCAGTTCAGACAGGGCAGCCATTCATAGGCCAGCCCAGCCCAGCCTAGGTGCCAGGTGCCAGGCCCAGAGGGCAGTTGGGAGCCAGGCAAGCAGAACAACATGCAGTGCCCTGGAGCCCTTGGGCTGCAAGTGCTGGGAATCGCAGGGTGAGCTGACCGAGGGGCTGCAGGGCAAAACCTCAAGTGATGGACTCAAGGAGAGGACAGGGAGAAGGCGTAGACCAGGACGGAGAGGGCACCGCAGCAGGAGGGGTCCACATGAGCAAGGGCGTATAGCTTGGGGCCTGGAGGAGAGGCCCTTGTCTTATTTGCTTATGTACTTACGCGTGCAGTACTGGGGATTGAACCAGGGCCTTTTCCTCAGAGCTACAGCCCCAGCTTCTTTAGTTTTAAGACAGGGTCTCCCTAGTCACTCTGTTGCCCAGGCAGGGCTGGAATCTGCTGTGCTCCAGCCTCAGCCTCTGCTGAACGCAGCCGTGCCCAGACTGGCTAGACAGCATCTGCCTCGCAGTGGGGAGAATTCAATCACGCGAACTGGGACACGCGCCCGGCGCTCTGCTGAGGCGCACAGGCAACGAGGCCTCCCCTAAGGAGGTGGCACTTAGGCTCCGCATTCCCACAGGCTGGGTGACAGGGACACTGCAGGTGCCCACTATGCCGTGAGAGCTGCTTGTTGCACACACACAGAGGCCTCAGTGCGGTGCCTCATGAGGAAGAAGCCTGCAGGGACAGCGGAGGACAGGCCACCACAACAGCGCATTCGTAACGTGCCCTTCCGGTTAGGGTTTCTCACCAGTTTCCCCTGCAGTTTGGCCTAGAACCTTATGCCCAGCTTTATGCCAGGCCTGGGCCACCAGGCGGGTGCTCCTGATCCTGAAGCACCTAGCCTCGACTCCTCAGGCAGGAAGGGCATGGGAGAGTCCGCTGCTGGGAGACAGGCGCGTCTTGGGCCCACCCCTCCCGGCTGGCCAGCCCCCTTCCCTCTGCCCAAGGGCCCCAACAGAGACACAGCTGCCCCTGCTAGCTGTCTCATCCTGCCCTCCCCGCCCTGGGGGGCCCACATCAGAGCCATTGCCTTTGGCCCAGAGAGCCCTCCCTTGGGCTCCCTCCTTCCCCAAGGGTAGTGCCAACCAAACACCCATCTGCTCCTCCAGGGCCAGCTCAACTTGCCAGGCTGCACCCAACATTCTGGGTCACAGGTGGCAAAAGCAGAAGGCTGAAGGCCACATGGAGAAAAAGAAAAGCCAAATGCATAGAAAGAACAGCGTGCGGGCCTCAGGGAGCAGGGGCCACGTGGTCGGAGCTTGGGTGCCCTGCCCGTGAGACCCAGCTCTAGCCAGCTAGGCCACACAGGCATGCAGGCCCCAGACTGAGTACGTCTCATTTCTCTAAAGAAACTGAAAATTTAAAAGGTCTTTGAATTTTTCAAATAAGAATTAACTTTTGAAACTCTACGAGGACCTAATGAAAATACCTGAGGAGCTCAGATACACAGTTTGTGGCTCTTTTCCAGGCTGCCGTGTCCTTCTGACCAGGAAATCCACAAGATGATTCCCCATGAAAAGGATCCCTGGCCCAGAGTGCAGGGCAACCAGATTTCTTAATCCTCTCTGGGAATCCCAGGGTACATTAGCATATTAAAGGCTCTGAAAAGGTCTGCAGAAAAGAGACTTGATTGACTTTGTGGAGCCCAGGAGGGTGTTAGTGCCCCAGAGGACCTGTCCTGTGATCCCATCCCTCAAGGGGCTGAAACCTTTGCAATGTGTTCAGCATTTCAAAGGTCTGAGGCCTTCTGAGCCCAGAGTTAGAAGCCTCCCTCTTTCATCTGCTGGGTCAATAGATGTGGAGATCGGTCTGGGCCTGTGGTGGGAGCAGCAGGCCACAGTGGGGACCTAGCAAGGGCGTCCCCACCCTGCTCTGCAGAATCCACACCTGCTGCTCCCCCGGCAAGCCCATTGTGCTCCTCATGCAGGCCTACGGAGGACAGAGCCAAGAAGTGGCCACAAGGATGGGGCCCCTGCGCTAGACCTCAGAAACACACCCGGTACCATTTAGTCAGCCTCGACTGGCCCCTGTGCCAGGGACCAGGATGTGGGGAGGAGACACCCTAAGAACTAGCCCTGCCATTATAGAGCTGACAGGAAAAAATAAATTAAAAAAAAAAAACTAGAGTGGAAGGGAGTAGTGAGACTGAAAAAAAATAATAATTAATAATAATAATTCAAATTGTTGGATTCTTTTTTTTTTAACTTTTGTGAAGGACATCAAAAGACAACTGAAATAGATAGAAAATGTGACAGAGTGAGAAACTTGCTTTTCCTAAGGTGATTGAGAGAGATCTTTCTAAGGAAGCAATTTTCTCCTGAGACCCAGAGGCAGGAGAATAGCCACCATGGAGAAGAATTCCACGTTCAGGGCAGTGCATGGACCAAGGAAGGACAAAGACGGGGAAGAGCAGCAGCTATAGCAGATGAACATACAAGATGAGATTGGAGAGGCTGGGAAAGTTTTAGCTATGCAAGGGCTTTTGGACCACATGTACCTGTTAGGGACTGCTGTCTAACAAAACGCCCCAGACCTGAGGGTGTTTGAAAGCTGTCAGGTTGTTTCTGGGGTTCCAGTGGGAAATGGGGTACTCTCGCCTATGCCAGTGTGGCAGGAGCCTCTTAGCGGGAGCAGTTCTGCCCTCTTCCTGGGATGAGAGAGCTAGCCTGGGCATGTCCCTATCGCAGTGACAGAAATGCAAGACAGCAGGGGAAGCTGCAGCTCCTCTGAGGCCCAACATCGGGTTGTCACATTTCCCTCTCTTGACAAAGTCACACGGTCACCTCTAGCAGCCAGGGATGTCATCCCACCCACAGCAGGAAAGCAGAGCTAGAGGGTGCAAGAGGCAGTCCTTGGATGAGGAAGGGACCGTGAGATGCAGAAAAGGGGGTGAGTGTGGGGTCCCTGAGGATGGAGTCTTCCAGAAGGACGCCCATGGGTCAGAAAGACAGAGCCGGGAAAGGGTGGAATGAACTTGGGCTTCCAAATCCCACCTGAGAGTGGGTGACGGGCCTAGAGGCAAGGAGCCCCCTGCTCTGACCCTGGCTTCCTCTTCTGAACCACAGGAGGTTAGGGCCCCCAAGCCAGCCCAGGCCCTGCGCACCCACATCCCAGCCCGGGCCCAGCTCCCTGCAGCTGCTGCAGCCTGCACGGTACAGTGGAGCAGGCCAGCCTGGTGATCTACAGCCCCCATAGCTCATGCGGGCTGCGCAAGGCTGACGCGTTGTTGCCATCCATCACCCGCCTGACGGGCATCCAGAGCCAGGATTCGGCAGCTGCCCTTCACCGGGACACTTAATTATAAAGGCTTGAAATTTTCCCCACTGGCCTGGGAAATAAAGGCTTTGTTTACCAAGGGCAAGCGGGAGGCCCCCAGGGGAGAGCCCATATATCAGAACGGACCCACAGTGCAGCTGAGAGGAGACGCAGGCTCTAAGGACCTGTCACCTCCACCCCCACCGCACCACCGCCCCTGCCTGCCCAGCCCTGACTGACATCTTCCTGGGAAGAGCAGCCCGAAGCCTCATGTCTTGGTCCCGCTGTGCTGTGCTTGAATTTGCTGAAAGGCTTCTCCGGGGCTGTGGCAAACTCTTCTCAGCTTTCCAGCGCCTCTTCTGGATCTATCCTCAGGCATGTTTATCTCTGTGGGGCCAGGGATGGAGTCACTTGGGAAAGGACTTGTGGGGCACAGGTGTGGTGGGACTTGGGAGAAACCATTTGGTGGCTGCTACTGAGTGGCTGTGGCCCAGAGGGCCTCCCTATGTGTGCCCAGGGGAGCGCTTCTTAGAAGCATGCATTCAGGGATCCCTTCCCTGAGCCGTAGGAGCAGCAGCTCGCTGCTGGAGGGGGACCCAGCCATCTGCCCCCAAGTTAGAGATCCCCTAGCTAGCCTGCTTCCAGCCTCCACTATTGGTCCTAAGGGAGCAAGGCTCCAAAGAAAGGGACATGTTTTCCCTTAGGTGAGGCCAATGGTTTTCCAAGCTCCCTGAGTGCCTGTGTGAAACTCAGGCTGATGGCTGGCCTCTGAACCCGTTTCCTCCCAGAAAATGGGGTTAGGAATGCCAGCCCTGTGACTGGTGGCCCAGGTGACCTTTGTCAAGAGGTTGTTAGCTGTGCATGGCAGTGCATGCTTATCATGCCAGCTATTCTAGAGGCTGAGGCAGGAGGAGGCCAGCCTTAGTAATTTAGAAAAACCCTGTCTAGGGCCCGGCAGGATGTCTCAATGGTCTAAAGCACCTGCTTAGGAAAGCTTAGGCGGCTGCAGGGACAGCGGTTCGATCCCTGGCACCACATGCTGTGCCAGCCCTGTCCTCAGGGCAGACTGAGCTGGCTGTAAAAAATAAATAAATAAATAAATAAGTAAACTAACAAAAGTTCTGAAACAAGAAAAAAGAAAGAAAGAAAGAAAGAAAGAAAGAAAGAAAGAAAGAAAGAAAGAAAGAAAGAGAAAAACCCTGTCTAATAACAAAAGAGCTGAGGTGCACCTCCGGGAACAAGTGCTTGCTCAGCATGCACAAGGCCCTATTTCTGTCCTTAGGACCACACAAAAAGGAAAGACTGGAGCTCAGATCTCCTCCAGGGAGGGGTGGCTCCTGGCAGCTGGGACCCCAGAGCAGGCACAGCAGGAGGAAGGAGCATGCTGGGCAATGCCCTGTCAGACCTCATCCTCTGCTGGATGCTCTAGCCTTGGCAATGTCCTCGGCCTGATCTAACCCCCTAGGGGCAGGGGGCTGTGGTCAGAGGAGCCCTGAGAACACCCTGTAAACTTGCACACACTCAGGGACCATCTCCCCTGCCCAGAGACCAATCACAGTGCTCTGCGAGAGTGCATACGGGTGGAAGGGAGGGGCGGTTCCAGAGCAGCCAATCACAGGGCTGAGCCCCAAGTATCGGATGTCCTCAGAAACCTCACAGCACCTGGCGCCCAGCCCGCAGGTCCCATTCACTGCTGTTCCCCAGGGCCCAGCACACAGTGAGCACTCAGTCAGCCTGAGCTGATGGACACTTCGAAGTAAAAGTCCGTCCCGTGACGTGAAGACCTGCAGAGGAAGGGCGCTGAACAGGCAAGGAAGGGGTGGACCCTCACTGCCTGAGCCCTTCGAGAGCCGCCACTCTAGACCTTTTGGAAGGCTCGCACCTCACCCCACAAGCCACAAACAACACGGCCTGGATTCCCTCTGGAGCTCCCCCCACCCCGTCCCCAGCCTCCCTGAGACGCACACAGGAGCCATCTAAAATTAGACCTGCCCCCTTGCATCTTAAAATTAGAAGGACTTTGCCTTGCCAACAGGTGCCAAGCCATAGTTCATCAGCAAAAATAAACCAGGGGCACACAGGGCTGAAATGAGATCAACAGCCCGATACCAACCTTTGCTGGTGTCAGACAGCTGCCTTTGGTCAAGGGTAGAAGCCCCCGTGGTGCACTCAGGTGACAGAGGGAGTCCACAGGTTCAAGTAGTGGCCTGTCTGGCTTTAGCTGTGCAGCCAGATAGGAATGTGGGGCTGGGGAAACAGCACTGGCCTTCTCAGTAGGAAGGCTTCCGGGAGGAAGAGGCACACCACAAAGGTATGCACACACAGCTTCGCAGGAGTGTGTAGACAGTACACATTGCCTAGCAGAGGATAGGGCCCGCCAGACCCAGAGATGTGCCTTAGGAGCAGAGTTAAGTCAAGAGGATACGGGCACAGCTCAGGGGATGCCGGCTCCCTCAGCAGCCCCACTCTTGCCACACTGATAGGCTGTGGACGTGAGACTGGGCAGTGCAGGGTGTGGAGCTACGTCATGCTCTGGCTATGTCCTGACATCCTGCCTGCTGCCCCCGAGGCCCGGGCTGAGTGCAGTTATCTCCTTCCTGGCTGGGAAGAGGCGAGTGCAGAGCCAAGAACACCAAGATACGGGGCTCCAGCGTGAAGCCCTGCGCAGACAAGCCTGCCTCAGGGCTCCGGGCCAGCAGGAGCTGTGCCAGCAACCCGCCCCAGCCGGCCGGGTCTGAGCCCAAAGTGAGGGGCTGGGCCCGGCCAACCACAGAGGGATGGGTGTCCAGGGAGGCGGGCGAGCAGCAGAGTGTGAATCCATCCATCGGGGAGGTGCAGGAGGTGGGGCTGCCTGCTCCCTTTGTCTCCTCCCACTCTAAGTGGCTAGGTGGGCTCCATCATGTTCTTACACTTCTATGCCTTCTTCCTGGCATCTGCCACTAACCTCTGCCTCTGTCTCGCTGTCCCATCCCACGTCCCCATCCCTGCCTCTCCAGAGTCTGTCTCTATTTCCAATCTTTTCCTCTTCAAACAAATACCATGAAGCCAGAAGCGTGTTTGAAGCTCTGACCCTGCCTAAAACGTACTGCGAAATGCTATTTACAAGAAGATAGCGTGTTCTTCTACCACACTGGCGAAAATAAGGTTGGTAACGGTCTCCATTGACAAGGTATAGGAAATGGGCACCCTTGAAAATGGGTGGGGGAGTACACAGTAGTGTGGCTTTTTTGGCTGTCCACGTGGCAAAATCTACAGAGATGTGAAGCACAGGGGCCACGGATCCAGTGGTGCCTGAGGCAGAAATCAGGGGGCACAGAGATGGACAAAGGTGCAAGGATGCTACCACACCTATTGTGCTCACACCTATTATGCTCACACCTATTGTGCTCATACCTATTGGGTCAACGGTGAAGAGAGAAATAATCCAAGACTCTCTCAAGAGGTCCTGGCAGCCTCGTCAGCTCCAACCCCTCGGATGAGTTCAACCACTGAGGAAGTCACCACCCTCTCAAGCCATCATCTTCCCAGACCTCGCCCCTGGACACAGGAGACATTGGGGGACATCTCAAACCTCAGCTGTAGCAACTCCATAGCTGCTCACGGTGACTGAAGTTTTACAAGCAGGTAACTTGGTGAAACAAAACAAAATAGACTAAAAATGGGAAGAAATGACTGCTTTAAGCAGACCAGCTGCCTTAAGGTTGGTCGATCTACTACTTGGTTTATTTTTTATCATTATGTTTTCCCAATGAATGAAGAAAGGAGCACTGTGGAGCGGGGACTTGGAACCTATCTGAAGGCCCCATAGAGCCGGACAGGCTCGGGCCTGACTGAGGGACACCCTAGGCCACGTCCAGTCCATGCTCTCAGTATCTGCCAACTCGCAGTCCCAGGACACTGTCCTCTGAGACCCTCTTCAATAATAACAACAATGGCAAAAGCCTAGGGATCAGGGAGACTTGGAAAACAGCCTCCCATGTCCCCCCACAGAGCCCCAGTGTCAACTAATTCACTAACAGCACTGATAAATCCCCTATCAAAGAAGTTTGCAGGATGGCTCAGTGGTCTAAAGCGTCTGCTTAGGAAAGCTTAGGCGGCTGCAGGGACCGAGGTTCGATCCCCGGTACCACATGCTGCGCCAGCCCTGCCCTCAGGGCAGGCTGAGCCGGCCATAAAAATAAATAAATAAACAAACAAAAGTTCTGAAACAAGAAAAATAAAATACAATAAAAATAAAAAATTCTTAAAAAGAAGAAGCAGAAGCAGAAGCAGAAGCAGAAGCAGAAGAAGAAGCAGAAGAAGGAGAAGGAGAAGGAGAAGGAGAAGGAGAAGGAGAAGGAGAAGGAGAAGGAGAGGAAGAAGAAGAAGGAGTTTGCTGGGTGTTACAAAAGCCAGTTCTCCTCAAACGGTTTGGCTACAGTAGCTTTGTTGTCTGCTTCACGATGCTCGTGGTGGCGACCCTGTTCTGGATGCACAGAGCCCCCGGAGGCAGCAGCCCCTGTAGGCACTGGCTTTCCCTCCTTTTAGGGTGGGTTTCCTCCATGTTTGAACTAGATCCTTCCATCATCGGCTCCTCTTGCTCTCACAGAGCAAACATCAGGACTACGCCCACTTTCCATATGGAAAAGTGGAGTCTCAGAGGGGCAGCATTTGCACAGCGGGCGTTCCTGCCTCCCCGCCTCTGCGCATTACTTCTCCAGCCAACATCATCACCAGCCCCCTCTGCAAAGGACCGTCTTTGCCGCACCCACATGCAGCAGGTGATGCACATGAGCTTCACTTAGTTGCCTCTGCCATCCTCTCAGCCGTAAGGCTTGGTTCTAGGAGCCATGGGCAATTCTGGCAGAGCCGCTGAAACAGAAGGACAAATTCCTGGGAGTTGTGTTCTCTGGCATGGCTAGCCCAGAATTCCTAGGCACCCTCCTAAGTAAGCAAAGCGGCCTCAACTCCGCATCACCAGATCCTCCACCGTGTATTTTCTAGGTTTTCATCCAATGAGGTTCCCCGGTTTATCTGGTGTGGGAACTCAGAGTGCAGAGAGTTTGATGGACTTGTCCAAAGCCACGCAGCCAGGGGTGAGGGGCGCAGAGTGGGAGCTCAGGGGAATGACTCCCAGGAAAGCAGTCATTTCTACCAGGTCATGTTTGTTTTGGATGAAGAAAAGCCCTTCCCAGCTCTCCCCAAACAGCGAAGACCTGGAGTTCCTGTCAGGGACAAGGAGATGATTCTGTCTCCTTGCTCCCAGATGCTGGAAACCAGGAGACGGAAAGAACTTGACTCTGAAATCTAATCTTTCTTCAGCATAGGAGCTCCCACACTGACCCTTGGAATTGCCCAGAATGGTTCTCAGGGAAGAAATGAAGGAATAGAAGCACAGTGACCAGGCATCCATCCAGCTCCAGCTTCCCAAGGACAGCAGTGTGGCCTCAGGCAGCTACTTTGCCTCTCTGAGCCCGTCTGGTTACTGCAGATGACAGCCTAGGCGAAGACTAGGTTATTAGACAGCTGTGGAGCACAACGGGCTCGGTCCGCTTGAACTGAGAGAATCAAGTCCCTGCTGTATCAGTTGGGGAAACAATACTGCAGAAGATGGTGCTGCAGCTGTGTTTCTGCATATGCTCGGCTCCTCCTCACCCTCCTCTCTTACAGCAGACAGCAGTAGTGGCCTCAGTTCTCCAGTATCTGCCTCAGGGTCAGTGCGCTTCGCCATGTGGCCTGACAGTACCCTCCCTCCTGGACTCAGCCAGGCAACTTGCTGTGGCCAGTGAGACATGAGTTTCCATGAGGCCGTGTGTTTCTCTCGGGTCCTCAGCTCCTCTCTGATTGCCGTGAGAATAATGCAGGATAGCCTGGTGGAGGATGATCTTCAAAAGGACAAAGCGGAGCTGTCTCCAGCTAAGCCCATCCCAGGTCAAGCAACCCATTCCAGGCGAATGGAATATACCAACCCAGCCAAGATCAGAATAGCCATCAAGAAAGCCCAGGATAAATATCAGCCCCCAAACTCCTGAGCTCAGTAAGTGCTCGTAATTTACACCATGACATTTGGGGTTGGCTTGTTACACAGCATTACAACATCAGTAGATGACTAATACACCCCATCCTGCAAATTCTCCCTTCTACATTTTTCGTGCTGGACAGACACTAAGAAAGTAGAAGCCAGCAGTGCCTGGTGACCTGATGGTACCAACACAGCCACTACAAGAATGTGGTAACAGATGCCATCCACTGGGGGCAGGAAACAGCTCGGCCACATTAGAGCTGGAAGGAGCTCTGCAGTTGGAGTCGAGTCTTGACATTTGACAGTCAGGGAGACTGAACTGCAGTCTGTCCAGAGACGCAGTGGTAAGAGCCCGGATGCCAACACCTGAGGCGGGTACCAACACGGAGCTCAGCACCCAACACGCAGGTCGTGCTTGCCGAGTGAATGAACAAGAGTCTGGTGCTTGCTCGCCTCCTCTTGCTGCACCCTCCCCACAGCTGTAGGCTTTCCATGCCTCTCTTTGCTCTTCTGTGAAATGGGTGCGAAGCTGGGAAGACAGGAACTTAGTGGGATCACGGTGCTACTGTGAAGATGGAAATCAAAGACGCCCTCACAGAGGACTGCCAAGGAGGGCAACAGAGGAGTGGTCCAGGTGCTCGTCCCCTGAGAATGGGGGACACCAGCTTCTCCATTCCATCAAACTTAATAGCCTTGCAATTAGTCTTAGCTTAAACATTCACTGCACAGAACAATCTCTGGCCAGAGGTTGCAGGGGAGAGAGAGAGACGGAGACAGAGACAGAGACAGAGACAGAGAGAGAGACGGGTGGAGGGAGGCAGCAGTGGCTTGACCCCAGCAGAAGGAGGAAGGGAAACCAGCCCCCAACCAAGTGCAGCGATCCAGTTTGAGTTCCAATTAGGCAGCCTTCTGCGTAGCACCCTGCTCTATTGGAGTCTCGGTTCCCCCATCCTATGGGGATTGTGGCAGCAGGCCAGCAGGGTCCTGGTGAGGGGTAAGAGAAAACATACATGAGCAAGTGTGTGAACAGGTGCACTGTGTGCCAGGTGCTGGGATGGTGTGAACACCTGACTGGCGAGAGGACAGGCCCAGACAGCGGCAGCAAAGGGCCCAGTATGTGCTGTAAGGAGGCCCCATCCCAGCCTGGCAGAGGCCCTTGCTTCCCTCACCGTAAATCCCTGGTGTCCAGGTGCAAAAGGGGAGCTGGAGCCCCCTCCCCAGCTCAGTCACCCCCCAACTCCTGAGCCCACTCCCCCACATGACTGGGCAGCAGGAGGTTAACAAGAGGCCCTTCCTTCCAAAGCAAACAGAGCTCAGAGCTGAAGCGAGCCCTGAGCCCAAAACACATGGAAGAGGCAGCCCCTCCCCTCCCTCACACGGCAGCTGCCTTTGCACAGGCTCCCCCTTTCCTGTTCCCCTTCACCTCCCCTGCTCCTGTCCCTGGATGTCCCTTCCCGGCTTCTGCTCCTCTGCCCTACCTCTGTCGCCACTGTGCTCCAGCAGATGGCAGAGGCCCCAGGGTTGCTGATCCAGGAAGCGCCACACTGTGGGTCCTGCCTGCAGGGGGCGCCCTGTCAGGAACCTGGCTCCATCGTGCTGGGGGCCAGCACTGAGCCTTGCTGACTTGCCACCTGGCTATGCCCTAGAATGTGTACAACCAACAGCACTCTCGCACCAGGCCAAGAGTGACCCAGGGACCTGGCCCCAGGGACCCGCTCAGGGCTGAGGCCACCAGGGCTGGGTCTGGTTCCTTGGTGTTGGAGATGCTCAGCTCTCTGGGGCCACTGCTCTCTGGGGAGGTGGAGTGTCTCCTGCCTGACCTCCTCACACCCTGAATCCTCAGAACCCCAGAGAGGACACAGACTTCTGGCCCCAGCATAAGTCTCCTGACTGTGGAGGTCAGGGTGGACCCAAGAGTCTGCATTCCCAAGCTGTTCTTAGGGGATATTGCTCAGGGCCCCAGTGTGAGAGCGAGCGGCTCTGATGGCAGCCTATCGAGGACTTTCAAGTCATTCCAGAGAAGCTATCGGGGGGTACAGCTAGTTGAGTGACCCAAAAGTAATTCCATGTAGGGAGAAAGGTCGTCCCAGCCTGCAGCTGGGAAAACTGAGAGAGATGAGAGGCAGACAGACAGACAGACAGACCCAAGCAGCCCATGGTGTCAAGGTTGTGACCAGACCCCCTCCCCACTCCCCAGCAGAGCAGGTGACATCACTTCTTCTGCCACGAGCAAGGGGAGAGGTTGGAGCTCCTCATGTCGAAACTGCCAAGACGGTGCCAGCTGAGCTCTCAGCCAACGTTAGGTCCCTCTGAACACAGACGGTGTGCAGCTGCAGATGCCACATGCTTCCATGACAGCCTTGCCCCGGGTCCCCTGTGTGACCCAGGGGATGGTCAGAAGCCGTGACGGGGGGGTCCTGTGATGACCCCAGCTTCACAGCCTTCCAAGGTACAGCCTGCCCTGGGGTCTCCAGGTGGAAAGACCACACAGGCCCCTGCACTAGATTTTGCGTTGCAGGAAGCTGGCCCTTGCAACATATGAGTCCTGAAGAATGTGGCCTCCTGGGCCTTGCAGGGTCAGCCACCCTCCCCAACCCCTGCCCCCACCTTTACCCAGCTCTCCCCATGTTAGAATGTTCGGTGAATTAGCAGGAAGGACCAGCTGAGCACAAAAGGAAAGAATATTAAGAGCTGAGCACCATGGCAATGTGGCCCCAAAGAGTCACCAAGCAATCACCATGGGGACATCTTTGCAGCCAGACCCAGACCAAAGGAAGAATGTTCCAGGCCAGGGGCCTTAAGCCATGGTAGAATCCAGGGAGGAAACGGGAGAGTTCTTGCCTTCTTCCATCCACTGCCAAGAAGGGGAGAAGCCAGTAGTGGAGCAAGGTGCCAAGGAGGACCTTGTTTGTGTGACCGTAAGCTGTTTGTGCTCATCTGATGGACCTGTGCTTATGGCAGCACACAAAAAGGACATTATCTGGAGAGGGTGGTGGGAGGGAAGGTGACTGTCAACTTTGACATTGAGTCCCTCTCACTGTCTCTGCTAACAATACACATGCTTTGATATTTATGCTTGTTGTCCCCAACTGATTGAGGGGATAAACAGGATGTGGTATGTCCATGCTGTGGAATAGTACTCAGCCACAAAAAAGGAAGCTCCAACTTGTGCTGCAGCATGGATGGGCCTTGAAAAGATTATGCTCAGTAAAGTAAGCCAGAATCAAAAGAACAAATATTATATGAATCCACTCATAAGAACTTCCAGAATAGATAAATCTACAGAGACAGAAAGCAGATAGACAGTGGCCACAGGCTGGGGAAGGAAGGAATGGAGAATGGCTGCTCAGTGAGTACCAGGTTTTCTTCCTAGGGTGAGAGCAATGTTTTGGAAGGAGATCGGGTGCTTACAAAGCACATGTCCTTTTCTCCACGGTTGATTTCCTGCTATGTGAATGCCCACTCCAGCTTAAAAATGAATTTGAACTGAAAGTTGATGCTTGTTACCTCACTCAGGAAGCCTGGAAGAAACAGCCCCCTCCTGGGAGCCCGAAGCATGCGGCTGCACTCTCTCCCTGGAAAAGAGCCAGCCTGCGTGGCAAGAGTAGCTCCCAAAGAGCGCCTTGCTGCGGAAGAGCCAGCCTAGCCCTACCTGCTCTCCTGTCCTTTCCTCTCCTGCGACCTCTGCCCAGCACACACCTGCCGTCCGTACATCAGCTCCCACAAAGCCTTCGCCGGAACCCAGCAGGTGCCACCACCTTGCTCTTGAACCAACAGAACTACAGGTCGCATAAACCTTTTTTCTCTATAGAGTGCCCAGCCCCAGGTATTTCGTTATAGCAACAGAAGACATGCATCCTTTCTCTGGCACAGGACCTTGTCATGGGCAGACTTCCAACAAAGGGAAGAATAATGAGTGATGGCACCAGGACTGCTCCTTGCTGTCCTCCATCCTAGCACGGAGCCTGGCTTATGGCCGGTGCTCAGCAAATACCGGGGCACCAATGAGCAAGTCCAAGACCCTCTAGATCTGACTAGGAATGGGTTGGCTCAGAGAGAGGCTGTCACGCAAGAACCTGGCTGTGCAGCAGGCATGCTGGTGCGCAATTCTAGCACTCCAGGAGGCTGAGGCAGCAGAACTGCAAGTTTGCTCTTGGCCTGGGCAGGTTAGCACCTTTGTGAGAACCTGTCTCAACAGAGAAAATTGAAAAGGGAACAAGGACGTGCCAAAGGCCTATGTTCAATCACTAGCATGGAAGAAAAAGAAAAAAGAGGAAGGGAAAGGACTGGGGCGGGAGAGAGCTAAGGGAAGGGAACGGACGTTTAAATTGTTCTTCTGGTTCCTATACTCACCCTTTGGGCTTGACCAAGTCCATTGCTCATTGCGGGCCTCAGTTTCCTAATCTGTAGAGTGGGAGGAAGTATGGGAATAGATGAAATCAAGGCCATTTCTACCTCTTCAAGGTGAAGGTTGGCTAAGACGTTGCTTTACCTGTCTGAGCCTCAGTTGCCTCACCTGTAAGATGGAAGCAATAACAGGGCCTACCACATGGGCTCCTGCTAGGCTCAAACAGAGCACATATTCGCTGAACAAATGTTTAGCAAATACTTCCTGAGCCCCAGGCTCTGTGCCAGGCACTGAGGATACATTGGGAAAATGTCAGGGACAGGCTATGTCACTGCCTGATGGAACCGAGGCTATAGAAGCCCCGTGAAGCAGTGTGCCTGGGGCTCCTGGGAGGGGGACAGCTGGACTCAGTGCTCGGCTCCATGGGGCTGTGCTCGGCCTGCCAACACCCCCCAAGCTGCCAGGAGATGCCAGTGTTTTCCTGAGCTCATGCTCCACTCCAGGGAAAGTGTGGGGTGCTTGCTTGCTTGCTTGCTTGCTTTTTAGGTAGAAAAGTGAGGCAGTGGCAGGAGCTACGAAAATAAATTTTTTAAACGTCAGGCCAAGGGCCGGCCAAATAGCTCAGCAGATTAAAGTGACTACAAGCAAGCGCAGGGGCCAGAGGTTCAATCCCCGGCCTCCTGAGCCTGCCCTGCAGGCCCGCCCTCAGGGCACACTGAGAAAGCAATTGAGACTGGCCTATAATCTCAGCTCATGGGAGGCTGTAAACAGGCAGATCGCTATGAATTTGGTCTGGTAATGAGACCCTGGACACCCAGTAGGTCCTCCCCACCCCACCCCCCCCAAAAAAAAAAGAAAAAAAGGAAAGAAAAGTCAGACCAAAGCAGAGGGGGCAGAGCAGATTTCAGTTTCAGCAGGGGGCAGGGGTAGGTCCCTAGGAGAGCGCAGCAGAGACCCGAAGCAGGTAGACACACCTAGTTTCTCAGTCAGTGGGGCAGAATCAGAGCCACCAACCACAGGCCAACGACACAGGTAGAGGCTGTAGCTGTCCCCCATGTTCTGCACCACAAAGGCCAGAGAGGCAGATGACAGTGTCCCCCTTTTTTTAAAAGGAAGAAGCTGAGGCCCAGCCCAGGTCCTGCTGAACATCACATGGCAACTTAGCAGCACAGGGCCAGGACATTCCCCAGCCCACCGGTGGGATATCCCCAGCTCTCAGGGTACAGCCCAAGGGCAACGCCCTGTACCCCTAGCACCATAAGCATCTGCCTCAGGCCTGGCCCAGAGGACCTGGGGAATGTGTTCCCCCTCACCCCACAGCCCCTGCCCCCACCCCAATCCACCAGGCCATGATGTCACAACGGCTCCTGCCAAAGCAGCTGAAATCGTTCAGGCCTTGGCTGGAGCTTGCCTGCGGTTGAGGTCTAGGATGGAGGGCCCTGTGCAGAGAAGGGTGCCAAGGAAGGGGAGGGGAGACCCGAGCCTTCCTCCGTGCAGACAGTGAGGTCCCACGATGGCTGCTTAGAACTGGAGGCTTGCGTGCCCCAGACTCAGAAAGGAGGGGCTGAGACAGCTCCGCAGAGGCCTTGCGGGAAGGTGGCCCCAGCAGAGAGGGTAAGTGTGTGTCTACCTCTGCACCCATCTCTGGCCTTGCCCCTTACCTCATCCCCCAGCCCGTAGGTGGCAGCAGGCTGCACTGGGTGCCCAAGGGCCCTGAGGAAGTGACATCAAGGCCTCTGCCCCAACTTCTTGGAAGTGACTCTGCCAATCTGCTTTATTATTATTATTGTTGTTGTTGTTGTTTCCAGAACCAGGGTTTGAACTCAGGACCTTGCACTTGCCAGGCAGGCACGTGTGTCCCTGAGCTATCTCCCCAAGCCCAACTCTGCCAGTCTGAACCTCAGTTCCTCATTGATAAAACGGCCATGGCCAGAGTTCCTTCTGGGAGGGGGCTTCAGGAGAATGAGTGAGGTAAGAGGCGTCGGGCACTTAGTACTCACTCCATGAGCGGAAGTCAGCGCCAATGGAGGCCAGAGCATGGCTTGCGTCACTGTCGGAGTCACACAGAAGGAGGGTCCTTTGCAAGGCAAGAGTCGGGGCCCCAGGGAAGGGGAGTGGCTCATCCAAAGTCTCAGAAGGAGCTATATGATGTGGGAGGCCGGGGACAAAAAGAAAACGTGGGTCCTAGCCCACTGCAGGCTGAAGCAGGAGGGTCCCAAGTTCAATGCCAACCTGGACAATTTAGCAAGACCCTGCAGAGGTGGCTCAGTGGTAGAACACTCCTGAGTTCAGTCTCCAGTAACATCATACACACATGACCTGAGGGGGTGAGGAGAGGAAGAAGAAGGGAAAGGGAAAAAGTGCGTCTCTGTTCAAAGCTTACACAGATGCCTTGTAAGCGATCATGGAGCCACGTGCGTCTTCTCCTCCCAAGAGCCAGGGACCACACAGGCTTGTGTCCCTGAGGACAGCCCCATGCAGTCACTGCAAGTCAGGCCACAATTCATATCCACATCTCCTTGACTCAAAAATCAGTGCCCAGTCTCTTCCCAAGCACCCCCAAGGCCTTGCATCACCGCCTAGAACTGGAACCTGACAGTCTCTGTAGCAGAACCCCACACCCTCAACAAACACCCTCCTCTACTTTAAAGACAAGATATGCTCATACGCAAGGGATGTCCACAGCTGGTGCCACTGAAGCCACTGCCTGGAAGGTTCCAGAAGGTACACCCTCCCCTGCCCTAGGGAGGCTCCCCCAAGGCTCCGGCCACAAGCTGGTTCCTCCCAGCATCTCCCGTCACCACAAGTTTCTTTCCCTTGTCTCCCCTCCACCTTGCTAAGAACTCACGGTGCGAGGCCCCATCCTGGGCCCTGGGAGGGATGAGGCAGGCACATCCAGAATCTGCAGCCTATACCCCAGAGAGTCCTGGGGCCACGGAAGGAAACAACAGCAAGAAAACTGGCTCATCCACAAGAAGTCTGCACAATAGCAAAAGACAGGCGGCACAAGGAGTCTGAAGAGATCTTCTCAGAGAAGCAGTCCTAGGGCCCTACATAGATGCCGAGGTATCTAGGCTAATGGAGGAGCCATTTAGGCTTAGGTATTTATTAGTGCATAATTTTTCTTCATTTTCTACAGTGATCCCATCATAGTTGCATTACTTAAGGACAAGTGGACTCTCTTTAAATGATCTATGACTCAGTGACAGTCCAGAGATAAGCATGTACCTGACCTTGTTTCTCCGTGCCTCAGTTTCCCTGGGTGGTAGTAAGAGCAACTCTGTAGAGGGTCCTGCTGTCCTGAGGTTTGACACCACGGGCTGCTGGGCCCTAGGAGAGCTGCGATGACATCGGCCACTGCCAGAACCAAGGCCCACAGACCCAGTTGCCCCCAGCAGCACGGTGACGTGCTGGTCCCGAGCCCAGCGCACACAGCACCTGCAGCTTGGTGGAGAAGCAGCAGACAGAGGCCTTGTCTAGTTACTTTTTACTCAGAAAAGGAGAGGTTTATTTAGCTCACAGTTTGTGGAGGTTTCAGTTCATACTCCACTGGCTCCAAGACTAAGGATCTTGGTGGCAGAAAACAAGGAAGAGCAGAGGAGGAGCAAGAGCTGTGGCATCCGTCAAGCCTCTCCCTTCCACGTTCTGCACTGGCACTCAAGATCAGAGCTCCTCCAAAGACCAGGACTTCTCCAAGGAGCCAGGGCAGGGCAGCCCAAAGTCTTCCTCAACTCCTTTTATATGCTTTTTGTGCTGAGTCACTCTGGGGTGGCCCATCTGGCGCTAGGGTGGGAACCAGTTACGTCCCAGGGCAAGCCCTCCGCATCCTGCAGGATGGGGCCCCCACAGCCCAGAACCTGCCCAGCTGATCCAGCCAAGCTTCCTCAAGTTGACACAGTGTATCAACTACCACAGGCCCCATAGGGTGGCTTATGGAAGTGCAAGCTTGCCCTGTGCTGGAATTGTCCTAGAATGGAAAACAAGAGGTGGAATGCAGAGGTGTGATGGAACTGGCCTGAGAAGCGGCACTTCCGGGCTACTGAAAGCCGCTGGGGAGGAAGCGAGGAAGATAGAGAAGACCTCGGAGTCAAGGGATGTCTCAGCTGCGGGAGCAAGATCCAGGCAGCAAGGAGGGGTGAGGTGGGGGATGAGGCTGCAGAGAGAAGTAGGGCTGCCCTACTGGGGCCTTGCTAGCCATGGGTGTGCTTTGGTGCTCAGCCTGAGGACCCTCAGGAGCAATGGATGGCTCGTATCCCAGAGGAGTATGACCAGCTCCTAAGATGACCAGAGCCCCCTGCCCTAAACTGCAGCTCCCACGTGGCCCCTGGCGGCCACACTGGACTAGGGGAAGTGTCTGCTCATCAATGAGATGGAAGACATGTGCCAAGATAAGGATTCCCCACGCCAGCTGAGGATGGCATGACCCGAACCTTCAGGGTATCTCCCAGCCAGCCCTGGGTGAGCACTGCCCTCCGCCTATGGTCCACCCCTTTTCACATGACACTTTTTCCTTTAAAGGCCACTGTATGACCCAGCGTGGCTCACAGCGTGGTTGTGTCTCACAATAAGTGCTGCCACACACAGAGCAGGCACCACGTTTTTAGTGCCGTGCCGGAACACTGCTGCAGGGCATAGGGCTGTGTCAATGTGTGCCCTTCAGATAGGGGCCAGCATCCCCTGCGTTTCAAAGCTGAATCCACTGGCCCTCGGAGACTGTGGTGGAATTCCTAACACCCACGACTTGAAGGGATTATTTTGGCTCATGGTTGCAGGGCCGTTCAACCCATGGCCCACAGGCTCCAAGGTATGGTCATCAAGGCAGACAAGCTCCACAGAGAACAGCTGCTCAATTCTGGATGGCCAGAAAGCAGAGGGAGAGAAAGGGCCAGCAGACGAGGCTGTGGACCAGGTCAGCTCTCCAGTGAGCTGACTGCTTCTTCAGTGCCCCGTCTCCCCACAGCCCTTCCGCTGTGCACAGCCACAGATGCTGTTGACACTCTGGCAACCCACGGCCTCTCTAGGCCTCACCCATGAGAGTGGCTGCCTGGGTGCAGTCCAGACTCCTTCAGTCCATGAGTCTCTGGGGGACACTTTAAACCTCAATCATCATACCTCCCCCTCATATATCTGTAATTAGATTCCTATTATAAAAATCAAATTGCAGGGCCCGGTGGGATGGCTCAGTGTTCTAGAGCACGTGCTTGGGGAAGCTTGGGCGGCTTCAGGGAACGCGGTTCTATCCCTGGCACCACATGCTGCTCTGGCCCTGCCCTCGTGGCGGGCTGGGCCAGCCATGAAAATGAGTGAATAAACAAACAAGGGTTCTGAAACAAGAAAAAAAACAATAATAAATAAAAAATCAAATTGGCAGACACCAAGTGTTGCCACTAGAAAGAATTGTAGAACTGACCCATCTCACAGACGGGAGACTGGCTATAGCTCTCATGGGATCCAGGACACCAGGTTTCCCTGCCTGTCCCCCAGGACAGCTCCCATCCCCTGCCTGGCTGCCTCCTCCCCTGCAGTCCCAGTCTCCATCCTTTGTCCTCCTTGGGAGGTCCTTTCTCCCCAGGCACCCCCCTCTCTCAGCTCACTCACTGCCCGGGGAGAGCACTGGAGGTAGCAGCTTCCCTGGAATTATGGCATGGTTAGAAAGAAGGCAAAGAGGATAAGAGAGGGAGGCAAATATTGCCACACTAAACAGGCCCTCATCGGCCTGTTAGGAGCAAGAAGTCTGGTTTTTGTTAATATTTTTTCTGCATGGTGTGCTGCAAATAAGAACATTGAAAGAGCAAATTGGTGGCCTCTTTATTGCTGCTGATTCCTCAGCAGCACTAGGCTGGTTATGACAGAGAAGCCTCTTAGAGTACAAGTTCAATCTTGCCTGGTTAAAATGATCAAGACCCCGCTAGGGGCTCTGTTCCATCAAGTGGGAGCAGAGAGCAACTAAGGACACCACGCTGTCTGCATCCCTGGGCAAAGGCGCCTGCCTGATGGCAGACTTGCCGTGTTCACTGGGTGGGAGGCCAGCTCCACGTTCCAGGCACCACCAGGCACAGTGCTAGGCCCTGCGAGGGCCAGTGCTCCTCTTGCCCAGCCAACCTGTGCTGTCAGCACTGTCCCATGCTCCCAGGGCACAGTGTGGGAAGCTGAGTGTCTCTCTGGCAGAGAGTAGGACAGAAGACATTACTTTACCTCTCCAGCCATAACTCTGTGTCTTCCTATGCCAGATGGGGATTGTACTATTTGGCTTTGCATTGCTATAACAAATTGCCAGAGACAGTCCACATCTAGAGAGAACAGGTTTATCTTGGCTCATGGTTTTGGAGGTCTCTGTCCAGTCTGTTGGTCTTGTTGCTGCATGCCTGTGACTGTCGAGGCAGTGTGTCATGGTGGCGCAGTGTCTGGCAGAAGGAAACCACCTACCTCAGGCCCAGGAAGCAACAGAGAGTGAAGAGGGAGCCAGGGCCCATGTCTGCTTCAAAGGCCACACCCCAATCACCTAAAAGCCTCCCCTGGGCTCACCTCGTCAAGATTCCAATAGGGTCCTCCTTGGAGCACCCTTCTAACACCCAGGCCTTCAGGGAATACGCAGGCTCCAAATTTCAGTGGGTGTGGTATTTGACTACCTACTCATAACATTGTAATGCATATTGATCAGAGTCACTGCCCAGCTGGCACTGAACTACAGTAAGAACTGAGCCCAAGCTAGACATAACTGTACTGGAAAGGTGGCCTGGACATCAGTGCCAGCCCATACTCTACACTCCGTGTGCCCTCGGGTGGCTCCCTTTCTTATCTGAACAGGGCTGCTTGACGCCTCATGCCGAGGTCCAGAGGGCTTGGGGTTTGAGCATTAACCAGAGGAAGGAGCACTCACAGGCTTTGTAGGCGGCGCTGTGCAGAAGTATGGCCAGAGACCGGCTTAGGGCCTCTAGGGAAACAGTACAGTGTGCAGCTGGCCACAGTGCGAATTATCTGTGCCACTTGGAAAACACACTGGCGTGCAGCATCCAGGGAAAGTCGCGCATGCCCTCTGCCCCAGCAGCCTCCCCTCTGTGAACGCCCCCCAGGAGGATCCCCCACCAAAGTGCAAAGAGATAGGTATGCAGGGGCTTGTGGCAGCACGGCTGAGAGAGCTTGGGCCAGAAACCCATCGGTACCCACGGGCAGGAGATGAGGAGTCAACTGCAAGGGCCTCCGAGGGCACGTTACCACATAGCACTAAAAACAAATTGGCCTTTTGCTCTTTGGGATGACACCAAGGACTGTCTTCTTGGTGACAGAAGAGTCTGTATCCCGACTGCTGTGACAATTACTCAAGTCTTCATAAAAGGAGGAAAAGAAAAATAAAGAATGAATGTTTCAAAAGCATATTCCTGAGCCATGCCCATCTGTGACCTCATAGTGTCCTTCCAGGGTCCAATTCCTACCTTGGGCCACCTTTAGTGAGGCCTGGTAATAAAAGCCCACTGAGGAGCTGGGCAAGCGGCTCCCGGGGACTCTATCTGTGCCTTGTTGTCAACTTCCTGGGACCCTTAAACTCTTTCTAGAGAAAAACCTGATTAGTGATTAAAGAATTAATTCCCTACAGCCCAGCACACAGAACACCATGGAGGAGCCTCCCAAACCAGAGGGAGCTGGCTGGGGGTAGCTGGAGCAGGGGGACCCCAAGTTTGAGCCTGGCATGGGTAAGTTAGAGACTTTCCAAGAACCCATCTGAGAATAAAAATAAATTAATTAAAAGAACTAGAGACATAGATCTATACAAGGCATTGGGTTTAATCCCCAACACTGAAAAGAAAAAGGAAAAAAAAATGAGAGAGAGAGAAAGAAAAGGTTAAAGAAAGAAAGCAAAAGTAAACAAAAAACACACCACCACCATGGCACAACCTTCTGCATGTAACACTCACCATGCATGCAGAGCCAGCTCTGAACTCAAGAGATGAGCTCTTGCCGGCAGCAGAAAGGGGCACTCATAGTGTGGGGATCCCAGGGTGCTCAGTTTGAGCTATGTTCCATTTGTCAAGCTTGAGTGGGAGGTTGTTTGTTTTATTTTGCTTGATAGTTACACCTGAGGGCCAGCAGTATAGCTCAGTGGACTAAACACTTGCTTAGGGAACAGCAGGCGCCAGGGTGCAGTTCCTGGCCCTGCCTGCCACATTCGCCCTGTTCTCAAGCATGCTGAGCTGGCCATGGAGTCTGGGTGCAGTGGTGCACGCCTGTAATCCCAGCACTTGGGAGGCAGAAAACAGGAGGATCACCATGAGTCTGAGCTGTGTAGTGAGACCGTGTACAAAAAAAAAAAAAAGATAATTATGCCTGAATTACACATGTTCTTCTATTTGTATAAAATATCTCCATAAAAATAGCTTTAGGTAACACTTCTGGAATGAGCATAGCCCCGGGCGGAGTACTGGCTCTGTGACTTAGCAGCCCATGGCCTAAGACCTGCAGTGTCTGTGTCCTGTGGAATAGACAGCAGGAAAGTAGCTGTCTGCAGGCCTTCCCCTGAGGGCGCCCTGAGCCTCTGGGTGTCCAGATCCCTCCTTTCTATGAGGATTTATAGTGAGGGCTACAGTATCACTTTACAGAATGGAGTGCCTCCCTGGTCCCGCAGCTGTGGGACCCTGCAAAACATCCAAAAGTCTACGTAGAGAGAGGGGACAGGGATAGGGTAGGTGCCCTCTCCCAACCTCCCCCTTCCCAGCTGATCCCCCCCACAAGGAGAAGGAACTGCCCCAAGTTGCTTGGGTCTGAGACAGAGATTGCTGGCTGGCCTGCTCCCACCGGCACAAACAACGGAGCCACCTCCCTTTCTCTGGTCCGCCCTCGTGCAGACCCCGTGCAGACCACTGGCTTCTTCTCTCCTACAAGAGCAGGGCCGCCTCAGCCTTTGATTTAGACAGGCAATCAGCCCTGCAGGCTCAGGTGGGCGAACCTCCCTGAGAATTTCCCATCCCGTCCCACCCTTCCCTGTCTATGCCTGGTTTGACGGTGACCTTGTCCTCTTTGCGACAGTGAACAGTTTAATTCCATTCCTCAGAAGGTCGGACTTGGTTTTGTGTGTATTAAAAGCTCAAGCACCAAGTAAGGCTAAGTGGATCTTAGCTTCTCTCCACCTGCTCTTGCCTTAGGGTCAGAGGCTTGTTTATGAAGCATGGCCGCCCCTAGAATAAAGCCGCATCTATTTCCCCCAGGTTCCAGCGCTCTAAATATGTGTGGACGCAGAATCTATGTAAATATCATCTCGTGGCCGTTTGTGCCTGGGATTTAGCGCTTCCTGCTGGAAGGAAAGGCAGGAACGGTCAGCGTGTAAGCAGGGGCTGTGCCTCATTAAGAAGTGTGTTTGGAGTGGCGATCACTTTTCCCCAACCTAGACGAGCCGGCTGGAGGCTGACCTCCTTACATCCTGAAACTTCATCAGCTCCTTGTCTCCACCAAGGCGTCTCTCCCGACCCTCCCCCATGAAAACAGAGCCTTTCCTTCCCGGCTCCCAAGGCCTCCAGGGGTCATGAAACCGAGCAAAATGGGATTCTCCATTCTGCCCTGAGGGCCGCTGCGGTACACCGTCTGAAAGGCCCGGCCGCCCACCGGCCCATTACTACGGTCGGGCCCCAGGTCGCCCACTGCGAGGCTGAGTGTCTGAAGGAGAGACTTGAATCCTAGAAGGAATCCCTGCCCTGATTTCTGCAACAGACACAATTTACAGCAGCTACCCCATTCACAAAATCCTTGCAGCATGAGAACAGACAAGGCCAATCACAAGGCTGGCAATCACCTTAGCTCCATCTGAGGGCTAGGTGCCCCCAGGAAAGCTGGGCACGCCCACAGTCATGAACTGGGTGCTTCCTAGACCCCAGAGTTACTGGCACTTTGGAGCATGCAATTCTCTTAAGTACCCTTGTGAATAGGAACCAAGATTCTCCCCATTTTGCAGTGCAGGAAACTGAGGCTCTCTTTCTGGTAACACTTTGTGGCAGGAGTACAGTGCCCAGAGGTGCTTTCGGCTGCGGCTTTCTCTGCCTTCCCCACACTCCACAGTGTGTGGAGACATCAAGATGACATTTCCTCCACCACTTTGTTTGGCACAAAGGCTCCCCAGGGCCAGAACCCTTACGCAGTGATCCAGGGAGTCTCGAATAGCCTCCTGGCCCCCGATTTCCCCATCTATAGAGTCCAAGATTCCTGGCCACAACCCGTCCCAACAGCCCTGCTGGAAAGCCACAGCCTGCCAATCTCCCGGCATCTGAGTTCCTCTGGTCTTTGTAATCCTAGAAATATTGAAAATAGCTCACAGGCACTGTTCTCGTCCCCGGAGCTCACACCATCGCTGCAGCCCGGCCAGCGGGGCTGGCTGCGCGGGGCATAGGAGGGCCCTGTGTTAGTGTCTGTGTTGGGCAGGCCCAAGGCAGCTCTGTCAGACCTAGACCCTGCCTGTGGGCTGCTCCAGGCTTCACCTCTCCTGCCCGAGCAGGCCAGCCGTGAGGAGGCGGGAGGGGGCGCAGGGCCACTGGGCCCTCAGCTGGCAGGACATCAAACCCACCCAAACTGCTTCCATGTGGTGCCAGCCCCTGGCCAGCGTCCTTCACGTCAGATTAGTCCTCGGCCGCTCGGACGGACGTGTCCTCACAACTCCGCTTTCATGTTTGCCCACAATTTGAATGTCATCACACAAAATCAAGGCTAATTGTGAACAGGCCTGCCCCCTCCCCCCTCCGCCTTCCCATCCACATCTGGATCCCACAATCCCTCCTGGGGGCCTCGGAGACCCGCTTGGGCTGTGAATGCTTAGAATCTAACTTGATTTCCCGTTCCCGCTCCCAGCCCCCTAAATCCCTACCTTGGAATGCTCTTTGCTTTCCTTGGCCATTGGCGGTGTCTTTCCCATTGCCAGGCCACACTAGGAACACCCCCTGCCCCTCCTGGCTCATGCCCAGGGAGTGTGGACACCGTGGCACAGCCAAGGAGCACCCAGTGTCCCTGGGGCAGGAGGGCCTCCTACCCCTGCCCACCCACCATGCTGTCCTGCCTACTTACCACATGTCCCTTGGGCTACAGCCCATCCTGACACACCAGTGACCACACCACCTGGTCCCTAGGCTCCTTGCTGACATATGACCTCCAGCAAAGCAGAAACTGTCCAGCTTAACAAGTGTCCTGGACCCAAAAAGGAATTCAGAACTGGAGAAACAGCTATTTGTTATCCTCAGGCATTTCTAAAGGAAGTGACTTTGCTGGTTGCCAGGGTGTTCTTTGGGGACAGGAAAAGAGAAGCCAGAGGGAATCTCTGCGTGCTGAGAATCCTCAGGGTTAAGTGAGTGCCCCGAGAGCCCCAGAGCCCCAAGGAGCAAGAAGTGTCTAGCAATACAAATTCAGGAGGAAAGTTCTAAGCTCTATTCAACCTCAACTGTGCAGTCAAAGCATCCCCAAAAGGGGATCCTTGCATCTGAGTGTCACCATTTTCTCTACTTAAAATGCTATCAATTTTCAAAGTCCACAGTGAGCTCAGAGACCTCTAAGAAGAGCCCGTGATGCAGAGGGGCAAGCTGCTGCCGTGAGAGACATCAGGGCCAGTGGGTCATCTCTGGGTGAGTTCCGGCGGTGCTTGCTGCGCACAATGGCAGTGAGCACCACCTGTGGCCTGTGCTGGCTCCAAGAGGAGCCTAAGAACCTGAGTTTACCCGTGCAGTCACCAAACAGCACATGGCCCTGAGGCTGATGGCCCAGGGCAGGTCTCCAGGCCCCAGCTGTAAGTGCAAGCAAAGAGGCTCAGTGGCAAGGCAGGAATGAGGAGTGGTCCCGGGCTTGACCTTGGTGCCTTTGCACTCTCTACATGACCTTGAGCAGGGACTTTGCTCTGCAGGATGGAACGAGGGTGCATCTCCTCGGCCTCCCCCACTGCACCGGCCTCCAGGGCCCCTGCCACGGGCCGCACAAGGCGTGAGCCTGCACTGCACCGCTCCTGGTTCCCAGGTACGGTAGTCAGATTCCTTCATATGTGAGGACACTCACAAATCAGGATTTGAGCTCCCCAGCAGAAGCGACAGGGGCAATGATTGAAAGACTATGATTCATTTAATAAGCCCATTAATTAGTAAGCAAGGTGGTGGCAAATCATTGGAAGCAGAGAACGAGTGAGGGAAAGCATGCCCTTCTCCCAAGCTTCAGGGCACACTTGCCTCTTTCTCTTCGAGGTAAAAACACAGCGAGGGAGAAAAACGCCCGCTTCATCTCCCAGGACTGCAGACCGGAATTGAAATGCATTCTCTCTCTCCCGTTGTTGGTATCTGCCAAGAACCAGGCTGGAGCCGCTCGGACAAATGAAATTCTGACAAAGCGTGTCATGGGCTTGAAGCACCTGTCACCGAGTGGGAGCGACACACATCAGAATTGGGGAGAGGCCCCGCAAGCTTTCAAATGACAATTGTAGAGTCTGCCACCGGCCGACATTCCCTCTGACCTTCCCGCCGGTTCCGAAGGGCTCCCCCAGCAAACATCCTCCAAATAGTTTATCTTAATAAAAGTGCCTATAATAGAGACAGAGTTCATGCAAAATGGTTTCCTTGGCTGTTTGTCTTGTTGGCCAAAGGCTGGTGGTGGCTGAGGTACACATTGCCCGTGTGCAGCAGGGCCGAGGGGCCTGGGACTTCTCCTTGGCTGTTGTCACTACCAGCGCAGTGACACTCTTGGACCAAGTGTCAAAGAGTCTGAGAGTCCAGCTGGCAGTGGACTTGACCTCAGACCCATCAGAGGGTCAGGCTCTCCTACTCTGGCCTCCTTGTCATGAAGTTCAAAGAATAGAAGAGAAAAACCAGACGATAACTCTGTAAGTATAGAAACGGAGGCACAGGAGTGGGGGGTCCCAGAGAACCTCGAGGTACCTGGCAACGTGTTGGTGGGGACCAGAACTTGTGTTCTCCTTGCCCACAGCCCTGCACAGTCACAGGTCATTTGCCCAGCGCTGTGGGTGGAGAGGGAGACAAACCACCATGGCAACCCCAGGCTCCTGCCTTGAGTCAGCCTAGGCGCTTGGGAGGCAAAAAAAAACCTGGGTACCGAACCCACATTGGCTGCTTCCTGGCTGGATCTCTTGGGGTGCGGTGCCTGACATTTCTGACTCAATGAGAACAGGGACAGTATTTTGCTCGAAGGCTTGCGGGGTCCACTGGCTTTGCATGAGGACATAAAGCCTCACGAAGCACCCACCACAGGGGAGTCCCCACTAAGTGTAAATCCCCCTCCGGTGCCGAATGCTGCGTCTTTCCACCTGAACCCCTCTGCATTCCCATTCTGCCGAGATCTCAGCCTCCCTTCCCTCACCCAGCCCAGGACCTTGCACATGTGGCGAGCGCGGAACGCATTAGACTCACTGGCGATGGTCTGCAGGACCGTGTTTACATTTGCAATAAAAGCAAGCAGGTGCTGGCAATTTAGCTAATCAGGCGCCGTCTCAGCCCCAGATGCCCCACCTCCTACCTCCATGGCTTCCCCAAGCCTGCGATTAGGCTGCTCCCAGCCCTGCATTCAGCTCGGATTACTGCCCTGGGATGGAGAGATGGATGTATAGATAGATGGATGGGTGGTTGGCCACAGAGCAGTCCCTGGGGACATCATGGTGCTGAGATTGCTGCATGCCTGTACCCATAGTGACACCAAAATGAGTCTCTCTGTCTCTCTCTGTCTCTGTCTCTCTGTCTCTGTCCGCCCCCCCCCCCGCCCCGGGCAGATTGGGCTTGATGTGAACAGTGGCAGGAACATTCTCAAAGGACAGAAGCCCAGCAGTCCTGCTTGCTTGCTTGCTTGCTTGCTGGTACTTCTGTACATGTCCTGTGTGACCGCAGACACACCCACTGGCCAGCCTAGCCCTTAGCTTTCTCATCTGTGGGGTGAGTAGGTTGGCCTAGAACAGCATTTCTCAGTCTTGGACCCCTCGTTCTCTAGGTGGGGACCATCCTGGCCATGGGAGGGTGTTGGGCAGCACATCCAGGCTCCACCAGCACAGGCCGGGAGCTGCTTCCCTCCAGGTCAAGTCAAACAACATCTCCAGGCAGCGATCAACATTCCCTGGGAATGGGGGCCACAAGGCTCCTGGTAGGGACCCCTGGAATACAGCAGCAGCTCTGAGCCCCAGCTGTGACCAAGAACACCAGGCAACACTTTGAAAAGAAAATGGTACTCGGCATCCACCCCCCAGCCCAGACACCTGGGCCCCAGAGGTCGCACCATGTGCTTCCCAAGGTCCCCAGGGGTCTATATGGATCTGGCAAACTTGAGACCCAGGGAGCCTAAGGGATCGAGAGGATGCTGGCCCTGTCCTGGGCAGAGGCACCATGCAGAGAGGCACCCTCCCACCCCGTCCATTTGCACAGCTGCCTCAGAGCCTCCCAGGGCCCCAACCCTGTGTGGCGTTTCTATTTTTCTTAGCAGATGTTGTTTAACCAGTTCCAAGTTGAGCAGAATCCAGCGAAATGTGGGCGCTAAAACACGGCCCAGCCAATCAGTTTGACTGGTTCATTACAAATGTGTGGAAGAACCCTAGCAGGGACAGTGGGGACCTTGTTATCCTTCCCGTGCCACTTTGGGGCCTCCCGGCCTGGGCATTCCTCTCCTGGGGATCTGGCTCTCCTCAGATGAGGTTCCTCGGGCCTCCTGGGCCAGCTCCCCCTTCCTCCCTGTCCCTGCTCCTCTCCCGACTCTCCCTCCCTCTTCTCTCCTGTCTCTGCTCACCCTCCATCCTTTCTTCCTCCCTGCTGTCTCCCTCCTCCCTTCCCCCTTCTCTCTCTGTCTGCCTTTACTCCCTGCATGCCCCTTCACCACCCAGAGCTAGCCCCTTCTCAAAGCCATGAACACTGAGGTGCAGAGGTCCCCACTCCTGCTGCCCCAGCCGAGCAAACACAGAACCTGGTGACAGCCAATGCCTGTCCATAAAGAGGAAGCCCCTGATTGGGGCCACATGACTGTACTCATCAGGCCGTCCAGATCTCTGGGCACCTGGATCCTCTGTGACAACCTCCTGTCAGCCAAGTATTTACGCTGAGTGGTATTGTGTGCTGGGCTGCTATGGTCTGGATGGAAAACACCCTCTGAAACCCACATATTGATGGCTTGGTCCCCAGGGTAGCAAGAGTCAGAGGCCCTAGAGTCCTTGGGAGGTGCCTGGGGTCATGCAGGCTCTAGCCTCCTCAGAGAGTCAGTCGCTGGTGGGCAGAGAAACTCACCACAACCTCGTCTTCACCGTGAAGCAGGGCTCAGCACAGACCCAGGAGTGAGGGTGACCAGCGACCCCACAGGACTGTGGATCACTGAGGCCTCAGCAGCCTCCCCTCCCAGGCCCGCCGGCGAGGTGGCCACCTCCCGTTTAACAGACAAGGCAGCCGAGGCTTCCAGAGGCTTAGATGAGTGGGCAACCGGGCTCCCAGCTGTTTGCCGCTCTACCTCCACCACCACGCTCTGCAGCTTTGGCCTGCCTAGTGCCTGTGGCCCTCTGCTCACTGAGGGGTCAAGGTGGTCAAGGGGGCACCCAAGAACTCTGTCCAGCTACACGGTGGGCTTTGGGGAACCATGGCAGGGATGGAACTTGGAGGCCACGCACCTCAGAGAGGACACACTCACCCCTGCTCTGCGGCTTCCCCCAGTGGCCTCACTTGCAGGAAGCGGTGGGGACCTCAACTCTCACCCCAGAGGCCTCTGGGGGCCCTGGCCTCCCTGTTCAGCACACCTAACATTTTCTATTTAAATGCAAATTTTGACTTTTCTCTTGGCAGCTACCAAAGTTTTTTGCACAGGAATGAGGGTCACGATAATAATTTATCCACAGGCCTTTTCCTAACAATTATTATTTGTTCAAGAGAGTAGGTAGAGACTGCAGGGGCTGAAAGAGAGAGTTGGGTCCGGAAGCACCCCATGAGGTGGCCTGAAGGCGGAGACAGAGGCAGAGGGCCTCTCCCTGAGGCAGGGCACAAGGTGTAAGCAGGGGCTGCTACCCTGGGGACCCTAGTCTGGGGCTGTGCTGAACGGGACTTGTACTTACTAAGTCCTAGCCCTGCACAGGGGCTGGGAAGGCTTCAGACTGGAATAAGGATGATCCAGTGTCAGGTCTCAAGTCTTCGGGAGCTAGAAGTCTGACAAGAGGAACAGCAAAGGAGCTAGAATATGACATCATAGAGTGTCCCAGGCTGGGGACTTGCTGGGGGCCCAGCCAAGGGCCCTGAGCTAGCTTGGATGTTTAGAAAGACTTCCTGGAAGAGGAGAAGGTGGCTCACACTCTCAACTCACTGAAGAGTCAGGCAAGCCACTGTCTCACTCAGCTAGGAAAAGGGTTCCCTAGTGTCATCTATGAAGATAATAGAAATCTGTCTGTATCACAACTGGGCAATTTCAAGAGAAGGATTTTATGCTATATGCAAATACTTCACACGATCATTCAATGGGGCATTTATTTATCTATTTATTTATTGTCTTTTTGAGACAGGATTTTGCTATGCAGCTCACACTGGCCTTGAGCTTACTTTTGTAACCCAGGCTGGTCTCGAACTCGCATCAATCCTCCTGACTCACCCTCCCCAGTGCTGGGACTACAGGCATGTGCCACCCCGCCCAGCTCCAATGGGGCATTTAAAATAGAGGCAAATACTAGAAACCACCTAGGTACTCACCCATAGGAGACTGTACAAATGATCTGTATCCACACATGGAATACTATACAACTGTACAAAAGCAGTGAGAATATACTTTACTTAATAACATAGATCTGCAGGCCCTGAGGGGTGGAGGAAGACAGAGTAGTTATGACATGATGTATGTAAGAGCTAATGGGCAGATTGTCTAGTATTTGCTTCTATTTGCAAGTAGAATTGGTCCTGAAAGGCGTCAAGCAAATAAAACCCATAGTTTGCCTGTGGCAGGGGAGACTCCAGGAAGCTGGTGACATAAGCAGCAGGGAGCGCTCTGCTCAGAGCACAGATCTCTGCGCCTTGTGAGCTAAGGTGTGTCTGCACGTGTGCAGCATTGATTCAGAGACCAAGAGTAGAGACAAACAAGGCGTCATGCTGTGGAAAGGAAGGCCCCCGAGGGTCCCAAGTGAAGGGGCAGCATGGCTCTTGGGGCCAAGAGGCACCTGGCAAGGCCCCAAGCCTGCCCAGAGTGGCCAGGGCAGCTGAGTGCTGGCCAGCTGTTGTATCCACCCCCGTCCTGCAGACAAGAAGAGCTACATGCCACCTGGAAAGATTCCTCTGAAGAAACAATTTGGGGTACACGGAGGGGGGCAGGGAGGACAGGATGGAGGCTGTGGATGGGCCATATTCCATGCATCTCAACCCTCATGGTCACAGTCCCATAAAAATGAAGCACAAGAGGCTAAGTAATTTACCTGTGGTCACAAAGCCTGGAATCAGATGCCACTCGATCCATCTGACCCCGCAGGTAGCCACCTGGAACCTTCCAAGAGGTGACGCTTTGCTGAGAGGCATGACTGTGACCGTAGCCTGTGCTGAACATGTCGCTGTTGGAGCTACTTTAGCACCACCAGGACACAATACCAGGGGCCACGACTAAAGGAGGAGGGGCCTGTGGGTCTCACAGTCTTAGAGAGCTCAGTCCGTGCTCTGCAGCTCTGAAGTCATGACAGCGGCAAGCTGCTTGCCCCATGGCGGCCGGGAAGCCGAGAATGGAAGGCTCTCCCAGCCCTGCTCTGCCTAAAGCAGCTCTGGAAGTCCTTTCCCATAAGTGCCTTTGCCAGGTCTTATGGTTTGCATCCGATGTCCCCCCAAAGCCTCCTGTGGTCACAGGGGCAGGCTTTTTGGAGGTGGCTCTACCTAGAGTTGGCGATTGGTTCCTCGTTGAGTGCGGGGACTGGGGATGTGAGCACTACCCGCCCAAGGGCAGGTAACCTGCATACAGCGTAAAGGATGGAAAAGAAGCCTGCTCCTCCCCCTCTTGCTTTTGCTGCTTTTGTGATCTTCCACCACCATGAAGAGCTGTCCCTGTGCCATACCACCTCACCTTGGAGACAACTGATTATGGATTGGAACCTCTATACACTGTAAGCTAAATAAATGTTCCTACCTTTAACTTTGGGTATTTTTTCTCTGTAATGAGAGAAAAAGTAGCGAAGGCACCACTGTTAAAAAAAAAAAAAAAAAAAATACAGCAAATGCTGCTGCCAGCACCATCCATGGAAAGGCAGCTCACAAAAACCTTAGTGTGTGTTTGTCACCTTAGTCACTAAGTCTGTCTGGCACTGTGCAGCTTCTGACTTTGCCCAAAAGTCAAAATGACCAGGAAGGGTAAGTGTTTTGAATGGATTTAGGACACTGAGGCGGCTCCCAGGGCATGACAAAGGTGTTCACAGGAGAGGACGTCTGACTTCCATCCAGAGCTGCTTCAGAAAGTGGCAAGGACAACAGGGTAGATGAGCTCTGAGAGGGGGGTAGTATTGTGAGGGGATTCATGGCAATGCATTGCTGAGTGTAGTAAGTTTTTTATTACAAAGGGAATGGACATATGAAGTGAGCAAATGAATGAGTGAATAAATAGATGAATGAGTGAATGAGTGAGGGGGTAAATAAGTGAATGAATGGATGCGTGAATGAATGGGTGAGTGAATGAATGAGTGAATGATTCAATCAATGAATGAATGTATTAATAAGAGTGAGTGAATGGATGAGTGCATGAGTGAATGAACCAGTGGGTGAGTGTATGAGTCAGTGAATGAATGTGTGAATGAATGAAGGAATGAGTGAATGCATGAGTGAGTGAATGAATGAGTGAGTGCTGCATGAGTGCCCCCTGAACTCTGTGGGCCAGTGGGTTCAGTGTTCTGCCCTGTCTTACACTCCCCTCCCTACATCAGTTTTACCTGGCGAGAGATCCTTGTCAAAGGTCCCAGCACTGTCATGGACCCTCCCTCTACCTTTTGCAGGTGCGTGCAGCCATAAGGAGCCCTGGGGATCCACATCGGCACACTAGCCAAGATCCAAGCTCCCTTGTCCATCCAATGTCTGCCTCCAGACAGTTTCTGCTGTCTCACTTTGGCTCCTCATGGCCTCACTCCTGTCCTCCCAACCACCGTGATCGCTGACTGTGCAGGTGTTAATATAATTACACCACCAAGGCCATTTGCATCCAGATACAGTTAGGAGGCAAGAAACAGCCTCCTCCGAGTGGGCTGGGGAACGGAGGCTTGCTGCATTCTGGACTGGAAAGGGTGGTGCTGGCTGAGCTAAGCCCCCATGCCCTGCTTTCTAGAGACCTGGGAGCTGATGCCACAGCTGAGCTCTCCTCGCCCTGAGAGTGCATGAGTATGAGGCGTCTGGTCCACCCCAGCATGGAAAGGAGCCTATCCTCCTGGCAAGGGAGAGGCCAGTGTGTTCCAATCCTTCCTTCATGCCAAGCTCTGGGCCTGTCCCGATGTGTTGGTCCCTCGAAGTCTCAGGGGGTGGAAAGAGTCACAGACAAGAACAAGTTAACAAGGAAACGACAAGATATTAGTACAGTGGAATATGGCCAGTAAAGGAAATCAAGTAAGAGAAGTGACACTCCTCAGGGATAGAACCTAGACAGAGCAGTCTGGGACAGTGGGTAGGTTGACTGCAAGAACATCCCAACAAGTTTGTCATGGTGAGACACACCTATAATCCAAGTACCCTGGGAGGCTGAGGTAGGAGCATGGCAAATTTAAGTCCAGTCCAGGTAACTTAGTGAGACCTTGTCTCAAAATAAAAAATAAAAAAGGGCTGGGGGTGTAGCTGAATGGGAAAGCCCTGGATCCAATCCCCAGAACTGCCAAAAAGAAAATGCCCTGTCCCCCACTGTGGCCTGGAGTCACTGCCCCATGGAACCTGAGTCAATCCAGTGAGTCCCCGAATTATCACTGAGTTCCATCCAGGAGAATGTTGGTAAGGTTCTATTTATTTATTTATTTATTTATTTATTTATTTTATTTGATAAGTCTGACAAAGTGAGTCTTCTTCACCTCTGATGCAAATAAGCGGCGCATGTTGCTTTGTGCTTCCTAGTGGTCCCACCCACATCCCCACTGCTTTTCCACTTGATTTCAGGCATCCTGGGCTCTGATTGTCAGCTCAGGAAGCACAAAGCAGCACAGCTGTGACACTGTCTGGCAGATGCACGAGCTGCTCCCAGGGTTTGCTGGCACCTGAGTACACGTGACACGAGGTCTGGTCAAGCTGTGAAAGTTTGTAACATAATGGTCGTAAGCTAGGGACTTATGATTCAAAGTGTGACCAAAACATGAGTAAATGTCGAATGAAGACAATTGTTACAGTAAATGCCTTGGCCATTCGTTACCCTCAAAATGCTGTATTCCCTTTGCTTTGCTTAAACATACTTCTATAGTATCTTACACTTTCCAAAGCAGTTCTGGAAATCTTCTTTTGAGAGAGTCTATATATATATATATATATATATATATATATATATATATATATATATATATATATATATATCTTGCTTTGACCAATAAGACTTGGGATATGTAGGACAAGCCTAGCACCAATCCTGGGCCTTAATTCTTGTCCATTTTTGCTTGATTTCTTGAAACCCGGGCTTGCTCGCTGGGAGAAAGAAAGGCACTTGGAGCAGGGACATGCCACCTCAGGCAATGCCCTACTAGTGTCAGCCATACCTGGAGTTCTCCTCAAAAGCAGAACCATCCCCTGACCTGCCCAGATTGGAGAACTAAATAAATGTTTGCTGCCTTCAGCTGCACTGTTCTGAGATGTTTTTGTTATGCAGCAGTAGCTGACAGTTGCAAAAGGTCATTGTAGATGATATTTCATTTAAGACCTGAAAGGTAAGCAAATAGTGGTGGTAAACAGAGCTGTAGGAAGAGAACTCCAGAGAGAGGAAATAGCAGACACAGACACCCTGAGGCAGAGCATGGGGAAGCTTATTTAAATGACAGGCAGGAGGCAACTATGGCATGGGGTATGGTGGGAGGCCACCTGGGAGCTGAAAATGGCCCTTGCATTTGAGAAATGGCAGCCGCACTTCCTGGCCTCATCTTACCATCTAGAAGTGGAAACATCACTACTGATACAGCCATTTACTTCAGCAGCAGAGAAGATAAGATTCAGAAGAGGTAGTATTCAGCTAAAATGAGGATGCAGCTTAAATGGGTGTCAAGAATGTGTGTGTGTGTGTGTGTGTGTGTGTGTGTGTGTGTGTATACGCACGCAGAGAGGGGCCCTGGGACAAGACACACTAATGATGTCTCACAGGGCTAAGGGCAAATGGCCAGCCACCTCCTTTAGCTGGCCCCACTGAGGCAGGAGAGTGTGTTAGTACTTCTGGTTGCCGTAGCAAAACACCACAGCACACACGGCCTTGGCAGCAGACATGGGTGGGTTCTCGCAGTGTTCCAGAGACGGGCAGTCCACAATCGAAGTGTGGCCAGGCTGGCCAAGGTGTCTGCTTACTGCGTCCTCAAATGGCTTTTCCTCTGTGCGTAGGCATGTATGTCCTGGGCCTCTCTGTCTAACCTGAATTGGTGCCCTAATCTTTTTTGATGAGGGGTGTCATTTTAGATGAAAGCTCCCCCTAGTGACTCCATTTTACCTTCATTCTCTCTAAGTACTGTCAAATGCTCAGAGTATGCTGCTTAGGAATTTGGACACAATGGGGGGGGGTGCTGGTCATGGAGAGGGGCTCTCACTGCCTCTCTACTCTAGGAATGGCCCCTCTGCATCCAGGTTGGAGGAAGGTGCTTATGGTGGCGTATCACACACCCTGACATGGGGGTGGGCAGCCCCAGGTGCAAGGCTGGTACCTCTTTGGAGCCCCTCCATTTACCCCTGGTCCTGCAGACATCAGGCAGTGCAGAGGCAGCCTAGTACTGTAGGATGCCATCGATGGACAGGGAGATGGGGATAAAGGGGTGGTGTGCCAGCCCTTGACATTGAGAGGCGCTGTGATGCGGTATGTTTTACTTGACTTTGAGCAAGATCCCCAGTGGGCTGGAGACGTGGTGCCCAGCACCACCCCTCTCAGTGACCATCTCTGCCTCAGTCTCAAAGAGGAGGAGACCGACCCTGTGCACAGCACTTTACAGTGCACAAAGCCATCGGTGCTTCGCTAGTGCCGCAGCTGAGAAGGCACAGCCCATGCCCTCCACAAATGAGGCCAGTGAGCCTCACTCAGGAGCAATGGCCAGCTGAGGGATTGAAATGGTGTAGATCTAGAATGTTTCTCAAAAGTCTCCTGTACTTAGAGGAGGGACTTTTGGAATGTTATTGGATCTGGGGGACGCAACAGTTATCAATGCATTAATCCATTGATAAGTTTGTGACTGAATGTATTATTAAATGATGAGGCCTAGTTTGAGGAGGGAGTAAGACCTAGAAAGCTGTATTCCTGTCCCCAGATTCCCCTTTTTCTCTCTGCTTCCTGGCCACTAGCAGGGAGCAGCTCTCAGCTGCCAGGCCCTTCCTCCGTGCTGTTTATGGCTGAGGGCAAGCTGACTATGGACTGAACTCTCTCAGACCATAAGACAAATGAATTTCTCCCCCTTTAAGTGGCATATGTTGGGTATTATGCGGCAGTGACAAAAAGAATGGCTAATACAGAAAATCAGTCCTGGAGAAGTGGAGTTGTATGATCAGACTGCAGCTAATGGAACTGTTTTCGTGGAAGGAGTATGCAAAGGTTTGAAGATGTTAGAGTAGCCCCATAGTGCTATAAGCAGAACCCGATAGGTAACTCTGAGGAGCACATTAGATCAGAACAGATTAGAAAGATGTATACATAGGAAAGTCCTCTGGGGACTTCATCTGGGAACAAGGACTCCATGGGAGTTGAACTGGAGGCCATCTGTGCTAGGCTCCAGCAGAAAAGTTCTCTACATTTTGTCTAGATCCTGTGACTTTGTAGGAGAATGAGATTAAGATGGTGGACTAATTAATCTTGTGGACGAAAGCTCATGACCACTATGGCATGGGTGCTGCCGGTTTCTTTTATTTAGGTTTACAGTGAGGAACAGGGGGCAAAAAGTAAAGCCAGGAGATGTAAAAAGTTTGCAATTTCACCAGAAAGGAAACACAGTACTTACAAATATAGGGTCAAGGGGAGTGTGGTTGCTGAGAAGACTACCATTGAAAAGAAGCCAAGTAGGGCTGGCCCAAGAGCTCATTGGATTAAAGTACCTGCAAGCAAGCACAGGGGCCAGGGGGTGGATCCCCAGGCCTGCTGTGCTGACCCCACCTCCGGGGCATGCTGAGATGGCAGTAGAGACTGGGCGTGGTGGTGCACACCTCTAATCCCAGCTCTTGGGGGGCTATAAACAGGCAGATCACTGAGTCCAAGCCAGTAGTGAGACCCTGAACACCCTGTAGATCCTTCCCTAAAATACAAAAAAAAAAAAAAGAAGCCAAGTAGTTTTTATCAGGATAATAGGAATGATGCCCAAGACATCCCAGGAAATGGCCACACCCTAACCGACCAACAGATCCAATTACATAAAAATGTAAACTCCTTTAAAAGACTTTGAGAAGAAAGTCTGTGGGACATTGCTCATTTGGGCCACCTAGGCCAGTGTCTCCCTTAGTTCAACCATCTGTGCACCCCAAGACCGCTGCAGCCATGCTCAAGGAGGCCAAGCCGCTACTCTAGCCAGTGGTAGACCTTGGTATCACCCATAGGGTACTGGTTCTTCAGGCAGGCAGAAGGCAAGAGTTGTGGGAACGCAAGGCTTCCACTCAGCTTTCACAGGGAGGTCTTTGCAGCCAGACAAGGAGCCCCTAAGCAGTCAGGGTGTGAAGCTGAAGGTGCAGCAGAAATCTCAGGAAGTTTGCAATGGCAGGAACATGGCTCATCTGCTAAAGATTTGGTTTCTGTTTTTGGCTTTGGCTTTTTTTGTCTCTTCGTTTTCTTTCTTTCTTTCTTTCTTTATTTATTTATTTTTTTAATTTCTTGTTTCACAACTTTTGTTTTCTTGTTTATTTATATGGCCGGCTCAGCCTGCCCTGAGGGCAGGGCTGGTGCAGCATGTGGTGCCGGGGATTGAACCGTGGTCCCTGCAGCTGCCTGCAGGTACTTTTTTAGACCTCTGAGCCATCCTGCTGGGTCCTGATTCTTCATTTTCACCAAAAACTAAATGTACGCTCGCTCCAGGCCTAGCAGCACCTGCCTCCTCTGCCTCACTTGTCCCCCACCTACCTGTCCTCCAACAGTGCCTCTCCCCAGGAGTCCTCCCTGCCTGTCCCCTCCATGTGGCCTCACACTCAGCACTTGCACCAGCATTTGTGTCCCTTCGTTTTGGACCCCCCTCCCCTCACTTAAACTGTCAGCCCTGTGCCCCTCCTGTTAATAAGTGAGTGCACAGGATCTGTGCTTTGCCTGGCGCATGATGACAAATATCTGCCCAGTGACAGAAAGAGCAGCCAGGAAGTGGGGATGACCCAGGGCATGATGTTTTTCAGGAAAGGGAGCCATATCCAGTGGGTCTGAGACACAAGACCCAGATGCCAGAGGCCCAGCTACAGTAGGAGCATCCACTTAGGCACTGAGGACGCAATGAGAGCCAGGGGTTGGCTTAGGGGGTGAGGAAATGATGGCCCAGGAAACAAGTCTGTGGCACAGTCTGAAGTAGGGACAGCTGTGAGGGGTGACAGAGCTGGGGGAGGAGTAGAGCTATGGTGAGCAGGGGTCTGGGAAGGCCTGAGTCACAAGCCCTGGTGCAGGTGTTCTTGGTAGAGGGGCACAGGTGGACACACACCAGCAGCAACAGCTGTGCCGAGCCAGGAGTGCAGCAGGCAGGATGGAGACCAGCTGGTGGGGCTCCTTCAGAGTAGGAGGGGAGGATCTGAGATGTGGATCCAAAACAGGTAGGACTAGGGGAGTGGGGGCTCAGAAGGCTTAGTACCAGGCCAGTTTGACTTGCAAAGGGGCCTGGAATAGACAAAGACAGGAGGAGATGCCCCTTACTGGACAGAAGCCTCGCCCCTACTTCCTTCCCTGTGTCCCCACAGCACCCTGGAAGGCTTGGCATTGTCTTCCACTGACATCCCAGTGGTGCTGGGGAGCTTGCTGCCTACCGGGCAAGGGCTTTCACCACCACATAAATACACTTGCAGCTGAACTCCTCTCGTGTCATATGAGGTCTCTTCCCACTGAGCCCCTGCACCGCGCTCCTCTTGGAATTCCAGAACCCAGGAAAGGAAACAAAGAAAGACAGAAAGAAGAGGAAGAGAGGAAGAACCAGAGACTGGAGCTTAGAGAAGCTCATTTCCTTCTCCTAGAGCCTCAGCTCCTTGGCCACCATCCCCAGGCGACTCTCAAGGAGCCTGTGGCTCAGGGAGAGGACCCAGCCCACCCAAAGCCACCAGGAAGCACGAGGCCAAGGAGAGACCCCAGCCCGGGTATGGAGCTCACATTAGCCTCTGAGCCCACTGTCCCAGAGGCCACTGTGTCTAGTCCCCAGCCTGCAGCAGGTGAAGAGGAGGTGGACAGTGCAGGGCCACTGCAGGAGCACAGCCCACCAGAGTGAAGAGGGGGCCAGATGGCCCTGAATCATTCTGTCTTGGAGGGACCCTGAGAAACCATGGGGGCCCCACCGTCTCCCTGGAGTCCCATGGTCGTGGTGACTTCTCCTGAAACCTGCACTAACCAGTGTGTGGAGCTTCTTCTGGGCTCAAAGTTCAGTGCAAGACCCAGCACCCAGCACTGCCCTTTAGCCTACAGTAGATGCTCAATAAGCATGACTGGTGTGTATATGAATGATGGGTCAGGTCATGACCATGTCTGCCCCCTGCCTCACCAGTAAAGGGAGAAAGGCCACAAGGCTGCCTCATAGACACAGAATCCTAGAAGTCGGTCCAGGGTGTCAGTTGCAGGACTGAGGCCAGGAAGGTGCGGCCAGTTGAGCAGGGACAGGAGACTGTGTCAGCCCCACTGTGAGACGCTGATAAGAGGGGCTCGGCTGGCGGCTGGCGAATCCAGACAGCTTGCCTTTCAGCCTATTAAACGCCATTCTTACAAGTTTTTTCTCCCTCCCCCCCTTTTCATTAATACGCAGGGTGAATAGAACATTGAATAAAAATCAGCCCTCACAGCACAATTGCGGGATTGAAAGGTAACTGTCAACAGAAGGATTTGGGTGACAAAGAGAACGGTTTCGGCGCTTAGCAAATGATTTTCGGCTTGTCATCTCAATGGGCTGTGTTTTTCAGAGATTGTGGGGTGGGTTTTTTTTTTTTCCTCTTTCTCTTTTTTTTTGAATAGCATTTATTACCATGCTTTAAAAAAATTGTGAGCATATGTGTGTGTGCGTGCGTGTGTGTATGTGTGTGTGCATGTGTGTGCGCGCGTGTGTGTGTTTGTGTGTGTGTGTGTACGGTGTCTCTTTGCAGGTGCCCTTCATTTCCAGAGGCCCTGTTTGTCTGCTCTCTGGTCTCACAACGCAGCTTTCTCCACATCTAAAATAAGACACAGCACGGATCTACAGAGCCAGGAAGGGACAAGAGGTTTCCTGAAGGGTTGATGGCAGCAGAGCTGGAGATGGGCCGAGGAGAGCAGGGCAGGCATCAGGGAGCTGGGCCCTGACCCGTGGCCCAGGCTTCTGGTTTCATCCCTGTGGGTGGAGATGAGTGACCAGTTCCCAGCCCAGAGATGTCCTCTGCCCCTGTTGGGAGCATCACGCAGCCCCCGGAGGGCTGGGCCCCACCATTTACTCAGAGCAGCTTACAAGGGTCACAGGTGCAGAAAGAGCATCTGAGCGGTGTGGCCTGGTGGTGTGGCCTGGCAGTCGTCCAGCCCAGCCCTGCTGTGGTCACTTGTCTTGGAGGATGAGAGCAAGCCAGCTCTTCAGGGCAGCCAGAGCACAGAGTGACAAGGCGGTGCGAGCAAACACCAGCTACCATATCAAAATAATACTTGCCATGCCTCCAAGGAAAACTGGAATAACATCAAAAAATGAAATATGTAGGACTCAAGCTAACAAAGGGAAGAAAAGATTACTACATTGAAAACTACAGTGCCCTGAAAAAGGTGATTGAAAAGGATACTAGAAAACAGAAAGATATCCCTCGCGCATGGATAGAAAGAATGAAAATGCAGAAGACTAAGACAAGACCTACATCTATCACCATGCACAGAACTAAACTTGAACTGGATCAAAGACCTAAATATGAAATCAGAAACCTTAAATCTTCTGGAAGACAGAATAGGTCAAATTCTTGAAGACATAGGTGTAGGCTCCTATGAACAAAACCCCAACTGCACAGGAAATACTATAAGGAATCAACAACTGGAACATTACTTTATTAAAAAGCTTTTGCATAGCAAAAGAAAACCCAGAGTCAGAAAAAAATTTTAATCAGTTGTTCCTTAAGAATAGGCATTATATAGCTGGGCGTGGTGGCGCATGCCTGTAATCCCAGCACTCGGGAGGCTGAGGCAGGAGGATCGGTGCGAGTTCGAGACCAGCCTGGGCTACAAAAGTGAGCTCAAGGCCAGCCTGAGCTGCATAGTGAGACCCTGTCTCAAAAAGACAAAAAAAAAAAAAAAAAAAGGCATTATTTTTGTATTGTATTGTATTGTATTGTATTGTATTGTATTTTTGCAGTACCAGGATCGAACATGGGACTTTGTATTTGCCAGGCACTTATGCCACTAAGCTATCTCCCCAGCCCTACACATAATTTTAAAGAAATATGTCCCCTCTCTTCAATCAGGAGGACATGTGGCCAGAAGTCAGGGTCCAGCTGCTACTGGGCCAATGTGTCAATTCCTGGGCCTCAGTTTCTGTCAGTTTCTGTGAAATTGGCCAGTGAGATCTCTTGCTGTTTTTAAACCACAGAGCAGGGACAGCCAGATAGCTCAGTGGACTAAAGTCCTTGCTTAGGCAGACACAGTGGCCAGGGTTCGAGCCCCGACTTGCCATGCAGGCCCTGCCGCTGGGGGAGTATGAAGAAGGTTTTTGAAACTGGGCCTGGTGGCATGCTCCTGAAATCCCAGCTCTAGGGAGGCTGAACACAGGAGGATCACTATGAGTCCAATTTGTGTAGTGAGACCCTGTAGACCCTGCCCTAAATACACACACACACACACACACACACACACACCACAGAGCAAGAGACCAGTCTACTAGGCAAATGCAAATTAAAACCTTGAGGCAGTATCACCACTTGCCCATCAGAATGGCTGGAGCAAAGAGCAATACCAAGAGCAAATGCTGGTCAGGGTAAGGAAAAGCTAGATTACAGAGAGGCTTCCGTGGAAATGTAAGATAGGGGTAGCAAGTTGGTAATTTCTTTAAAGGAAACAAACCACTATATGATCTTGCCACTGTACTCCTGCATGTTTATCCCAGAGAAATGAAGACATAAGTTCACCTAGGAACCATGACAAGAATGCTGGTAACCATTTTATTTGTCAAAACTCCAAAGTGGAAACAACCTGGACGTCCTTCCAACGGTGAATGTATATATCCAACACAGAACACCAGCACCAGGGAATACTACTCAGCTATGACAAGGAACACTCAAACGTGAGTGGCTGTCAGTGTCAGAGGAATATGCTGAGTGAAACACCAAAAGGCTAGAGACTCTGCAGTTCCATTTTTTCACCACTGTTAAAATGACAAAATTCTGGAAAGAGCGGTTTGTGGCCATCGCTCAAATGAAGGGCCGTGGGGTGGAAGGAGGGGGGGGTAGAAGGCGAGGAGGTGAGTTACACCGGATGACACGGCGAGCATTGCGGTTTGGATACGCTTTGTGTCCTGACAGTATCAGTGTCCACAACCAAGGTGGGACTCTGGGCTCAGTGTTTCCAGATGGTTCCATGGGGAGGTGCCTGTCCAAAAGGGACATGAGACATTTCTTCATTAGTTGTGGCTTTTGCATGGGAATTTATAATGATTTAGGAATAAAGTTTTTAAAAAAAAAAAAAAATACATAAACTAAAACTGCAGTGTGATACAGCCCCTTCTGTGCGCTGGGGGTATGTGCGATGCTGCTGTTGCCTGGGGATCCTGGTGCCCTTTTGCCTTCCAGAGGTGTCCATGGCCAGGCCTCATGGGTCAGGGGAGCCCTGGGGTGGCCCCCAGCTCTGGAATGCTCTGGCACTAGACATCATCAGTCTGCACCAGCCACACCTCACCTGTAGGTGCTCCAGAAGTCCCGAGCTCTCTGTACCTGTGTTTGGAGTTGGCACTCACCACCTGAGCCTAGAAAGGATTCCAAGCTAGAAGCAAGGAGCCTAGGTAAGAAGTCGGGCCTGTCCCTGAGGAGTACCCTCTGCACTTGCCTCACTCAGTCTTGCTGCCTCCTCAGGAGGCAACTTCTGCCCAATGGAAACATTACCCAGAGTCCTCGTCCACCTCTTGCACTGGATTTGGAGCCATGTGACCTCTGGCTCTCCCCAGAGTCCAAATAACCAGGCCAGGAAATGTTTTAAGTCAATTTAGAGTGCTGAGGCAGCCACAGCAGCACAACTAGAACCTCACAAAAGAAGACTTCTGGAGCTGCTTCAGAACATGGCAAGGACAGTGGGATGAGTGTGCTTGAAGGACATGGGGTGTTTTGAGGAGCAATGTGTCCTTTACTGTAATTCATTTTCTCATTGAAATGTTCACCTTATATTTCCATCGCACCTCCTAGGGAAGTTACTTGGGAGAAGATTAAGAGTGTGATGGAGCAAAACCAGCCTGGCCAAGGTGATGGGAAGCCCAGAGGTTGGGCCAGAGGAGGAGCTGAGTGTGGAGCACGTGGCGGGGGTGCTGTGGATGTGCAGATAAGAGACAGTCCAGGCAGGAGGAACAGCAAGCCCCAGGCAGAGGTGCTAAGAGTCAAGACAGCAGGAGGAAGAGGAGCTGGGTGGATTTGGGGGAGGGGTGTGGGGAGGGGTGTGTGTATGGCTCCCATAGTCACTGCTGGTGAGAGGCCCTGGTGAAGGACCACGTGCCCATTCACATGTTAGAGGTCGCTCTGGTCACCAGAGCTGAGGATAGGGTGTTGAAAGCAGGACGGCAGCAGCAAAGCCTGGAAGAAGGCCACCACGTTCGCCCAGAGGAGGGACAATGGCAGTTGCCTCTCCCCAGGGGGCAGTAAGGGCTCCCTGGCCTTCCCTCTCTGAGTGCCCTCCTGAGCACACAGCAAGTGTTTCACTGAGAGCTTCAAGCTCTGTGCTGGACATAGGACCTGAAGAGCACCAGGACCTGCTTGTGATTTCAGAAGCCCTTCCACAGGGGAAAGAGGGACATGCAGAGCCAGTCCCAGTCCCAGCCCCGGCAAGCTCTGGAGGCACGTGGATCTGGGTTCTAATCCTGGCCCTGCCACATCCTCACTGTGGGATCCTCCCCACATTGTTCCTCTTCCCGAGCCTCAGTTTCCTCACCCATACATGAGAAATGTCATTCAAGTTACACCTCCTACTCGGAGCTCATTTTTGGTTCCTCCTTGGAGGTAAGGCCGTGCCCTGGAGTAATGGCTCTTGAATGTCTTTCCAAGGCCCATGGTGTCCATGTCTTCTCTGGGCCTGGGAACTGTGGCGAGGCTCTGCTGTCAATGGGCCGCACTGTCCTCCTCTCAGCAGGCACCGCACCACCCAGCCCAGAGGTGCATCCCATGACCCATGGCTGTGATGTGTCCCAAATGCCATGCCTGGGGCCCAAGGGAATGGTCACAGGGAGATGGGGGCAGGGATGCCTACAGCCCTCAGAGGTTGGAAGGGCAGGGAGGATCCTCCCCCAAGAGCTTCCGGGGGAAACACAGTCCTGCCAACACCTTGATTTCAAACTTCTGGCCTCCAGAACTGTGAGAGAATAAATTTCCATGATTTTCCATTATTTTAAGTCACTGTGTTTGCAGTGATTTTAATTTACAGCAGCAACAGGAAACTAATACAGATTTGCTCCCCTTAATATTCCTGCATTGCTGTGATGGTGAATTACAGCTGCCGGCACATCTGTCCTTCTCTCCCCTATAGATTCTTGAATGCAAGGCTGCATTTGGGCCAACTGTTGATATGTGGGGTGTCCTTAGCCTTTCTCCTCTAGAGAATAGCAGACTCTGGTTGGCCAGGCTGGAGGAGGCTTCAGAAGCATCTAGAATAAGTTCTTTATGTCAGAAGTAGCTTGGGACAGGGCCTTTCCTAATACCACCAGCAGGACTGGAATCCAGAGCCTGGGCCCTAGTAAGGCTTTACTGGGCTTGTGATAGCTCCTGATGAGGACACCCACAGTCCCTAGACATATGCCATCCTTTCAGCCAACATTTCAGGCCTGTACCAGTGAAGAGTCAGAAAGAAAGAGACAGAGAGGGAGAGAGGGAGGGAGGAAGAGGGAGCCAGAAGACAGACAGACAGACAGAGGCATAGACAGAGACAGAGAGAGATAAGGAGAGTCAGAGAGCCCAAGGATCTTGAGGAACTTCTGATTCCTTTAATCAAGTCTCTGAAATAGGCTGCATTTTATTAATATCAAAAATTAAATGTGTGATTCACAGACCTGAGGAAGAATTGACTCAGTGCCCAAGGCATTGACAGGTGGGCTGGAGTTTCAGGCTGCTGGGGAGAGATTGTTTTGGGGTTTCAGGGGGAAGTGGACTCCTCAAACCTACTTCTCTCCACTCCCCCCACTTTCTTCCAGGCACCCACTCCCCAGCCTTTTGCCTCCTGTGCCTTCCAGGAAAAGCTTAGAAAATGGCTGCCAGTGTTATCCCAGAGTCTGGTGGTTATAGCTGCTGATCAGGTCCAACATATGGAGTCTACTCTAATCTTCAGGGTGTCATTTATAATGATAAAGGATGAGCGTCACCTGGCATATGCTTGAGTCTCATTAGATGGAGGATGGATGGTTGGAGGAATGGGTGGGTGGGTGGATGGATGGATGGATGGATGGATGGATGAGTGAATGGATGGATGGGTCAGTGGATGGGATGGGTAAGTGGATGGGTGGGTGGATGGATGGGTAGGTTGGATAGTTGGATGGATTGTTGGATAGATGAGTGTATGTATCTATGGATGGATGGGTGGGTGGATGGGTGGGTAGGTGGGTGGATGGATGGATGGGTGGATGGATGGGTGGATGGATGGACGGGTAGGCTGGATGGTTGGATGGATGGTTGAATGAATGAGTGTATGTATTTGTGGATGGATGGGTGGGCGGATGGTGGGTGGGTAGGTGGTAGGTAGGTGGATGGGTGGATGGATTGGCAGATAGATGGATGGATGGATGGATGGATAGATGGTTGGATGGATGGTGGGTGGATAGATGCATAAGAAAAAGCATAAATAAAAATGAACTGATGAAGGAATGAATGAATAAAGGATGTAGAGAAGGTAAGAGGAAGCTAGTGAAGGAACAAAAGAACTAGAGAAGGAAGAATTTTATTGAGGTCAAACAAACCCAGGTTCCAATTTTTATCACTCACTCACACACACACACACACACACACACACACACCTTAACTGTATGACTTGTTCCAAGTACTTGCTCTCTGCCCCTTGGTTTCTCCTCTCACACAGTGAGGTCACAACACTTGGTTGATGGCATCCTACTGGAAATGAGGCTGATGATGCTACAAAACTCAATGAAGCTGTACCCCAAGGGGTTGGGTCCAATTCTCTTCACCTTTCTCAGCATCTCCTGCCCGCAGTTCAGCTGGTGCACACACAGTAGGTCCCAGGGAATTGTGAGTTGGCCTCAGAGGCCTTATTTGGAGACCCTGTTCCCTCAGTGAAATTAGGGGGTACTTCTGGCCCCTACTCCTGCGGGGGGTGGTGAGAGGAGCTAAGTAGAGCTGTGGCAGATCCCACCCCAAACCTTGCCCTCTGCAGGAGGAGCCCCCGGTATGCATAGCCCCCGACCTCCCCCACAGGGAGAAGTAATAGCAAATCTTTTCCTCCCACCTTGGTCAACAGAATGAGAAAAGGAGAGACTGCAAGGACACAATGACGTCAATGCACCCCTTTTCTCCAGGAACCAAGAGACAAGTTCCCAACCACCCCACCAATGAGCAAAAATGACATTTTGAGGTCCAGGCCATCTTCTCAAAGAGCTTTAAAATCCCTCAGCTTACGCATGTGCAGCAAGTGGTACTGGCATAGGAACCTGCCCGGGCTCCATCAGTCAGTCCCTGGCTTCCTCAGCTGTGACGTTAACGGGGCTGGAAAACATCTCCAACCAGATGGGGCACACACACAACTCCAAAAGGTTCTGCAGATAGCAGCATGTCGGGGAGGCATGAGCTAGGAAGAGCAGCCCGTGGCGTGAGAAGGGAAACGACGGCCTCCTCACACGGGACGCATGCCCAGAGGCCACCTGCTCGCCTTCTCAGTTCTTGGCCTGTTCCGGAAGGTGTCAGAGGCTCTGCAGAGGGGACCTGGAATGTTCTGAGTGAAAGCTGCCCCAGTCCCATCTCCCGGGGCTGCCAGGGAGTGCTCCCACCTCCTCTTACCCAATCCCTCCTTCTGGAGCAGTGCAGCCCCGGAACCTTTTATTCCTCCAACAGGGGCCCCACAAAAGGGCTCTCAGAGTAATTGAAAAACCCTGGGTGAATGTGAGCAACTGCAGAGGAGGTGTGCAGGGGAGGAACCCAAGGTGAAATTTATTTCTGTCAACTGGTGGTCTATTTCCCTGATACCATTTCCTTGTATACAGATAAGGAGTTATCTTAAATGACCATGTCTTTTTCAATTTGTACTTAACAGTCAATCCCATTTTCCTTATATGATACTATCGCAGCTGGATGAAAAATGCATTCAATAATCCCTAAGGATCTTCATATATCAATATCAAATGGTCTAAAATTGACCTGTTATAAAATCCAGTCCTTCAAGCCAGCAAGAGACTAAATCAAAAAAGAAGCAAATTTTAGCGCTCCTGGTGTTTCACGTCAGCCAAGCGAGTGCTCGGACATCAAAGCCTGTTTTCCAGCACCTTAATGAGGACCAATGTGCAACAACCATTAGAAAACAAAACCTCAGTGGCAAGATGCATCTGGGTTGTGATCCATCCGCCTAATGAACAGGGCTTCTTGGATGGCCTGGCCTGGCAGGTCAGCTTCACGAGGGCCTCCCAAGGAAAGTCACAGGGTCCTCAGCTTTGCAGCCAAGCTTCAGAGCGCCCCGCAGGCTCGGCGGTGGGGCTCGGGCTCAGGGTAGCAGGCTCAGATACACGGCTTGCCAAAGCCTTGGTCCGTGGGCCTGCATCCCCCCTCTGCGTAAGTGTGCCAGTGGTGTACCCCGTGGCTGCTCTGTCGTTGGCTCTGCACAGTTAAAATAAAGGGAGTGCGTCACCACTCACAGTTCTTCACCAGTTCTTAACAAGCAATCAGGAGCTCTTCCATGGAGAGCAATTTTCTTCTCTGCTGCTCAAAAGTCTCCCAGGTTCATTCCATTAACCCTTCTGAGGCCATGGCTGATCCGAGAGGTACAAACAAATTCTTCTTACACATAAGGCATAACACCTGACCTGCTGCCACCCAGGGTTTATAGTTCCAGTGGAAGAGATGTCTATTTTGGTCTGGTTTAACCCTCAGGATAACCTCTAATGTCGGACAGGATAGAGTTGAAACTGAGGGTGATTCAGGGGCGCTGGTAGGGCCACACTGGTAGTACCCGAGCTGAAGTTCAAGCCCAGAGTCCCTAACCAAGGAACGACACTCTCAGGCCCCGCTCACCCAGATGAAGGCCTGCTCACTACCTGCTGGCTGGGGAGGGGAGCAGAGGAAGAGCACACAGATGTGGTCACACGCAGCTTGGGTTCTCTGGGCTCCGAGAGAAGGGGGTTTCCACAATGGGGGACAGTCAGGGAAGGCTTCCTGTAAGAAGCCGTGCAGCTAGGGCCCCAAGAGGGCAGATGCTACGGGAGACTCTTCAAGGTCCTGTGATGCCGCCAGTTCCTACCAGCTCAGGTACATGCCCGGGGCCTCAGAAACCAGATCCAGAAAACCATGGATCTCATTCCTCAGGAAGACGCAGGTTGGAATGTAGTCATCACAGTGGAAGGGAAATAACATCCCTACCTGGCCTGTCCTCCCTGCAGGAAGATGAGAGCTGCTCCTCTTGCCAACATTAAAACCAAGACACTGAAAGTTACGGCCCTGCAGTATATCTAAAACCCCATTCCTGGGGTTTTATGGCAGCCCCTCCCCCACCACGCTGGCCTCCTTCCCACTCCTTCTACATGTTTGGGTTGTGCCTGCCACAGGACTCTTGCACATGCCGCACCCCCAGCTGGAACTGCAGTTCTCTACTCTTCGTGTGAACAGCCTCTTCCCTTCTTTGCTTCCTAAGCCGGAGTCTTCAGAAGTCACCTTCCCTGGCCAGCCCTCTTGCACACTGTGGCTGCTCCCTAGTTCTCTAACTTTCTTGCTAGTGGGAGGGGGTGGACTTATAATTTACAGCTGTCACCTATCTGTCCCTTGGCTGGTCTTGCCTGTCTCCCCCTTGGACTATGGACTCGGTGAGAACCAGCGTTGCCACACATGCCTCGCCGCTGCAGAGGCCAACCAGCCATAGTGCCCCATATAGATTTGTTGAAAGAAACAGAGAGAGAGACTTTCAACGTCTGAAGGCCTGACATCAGGCAGTGGCATCAGGTGCCAGATTTTCCTGTCATGGTTTCAAGAAAGTGAGGCTGTAAGTGAGGTGCACAGCCACAGGGCCATGACAAGCACCGCCTGCTCTGCAGGTGAGGGATTCAGGTGTGGCCTGCTAGACTCGGCCAGGGCTATGCTGGTCAAGGGCACAGCAGCCGCAAGGTCACTGTCCTACTCTGTGCTTCTCCCCAAGGTCTCCCTGCACCACCTACCCCAGCATTTCTGGGAAGGACAAATGAGTCTTAAAATGCAGTGTGTGGGGCACCAGTCCTAAGTCCGGGAATCAGAAGCTCCAAGGCCAGGGCCTGGGCATCAGCATTCTCAATGACCATCTAGAATGTTCTAGAGTTTAAGAAATGTTGCATTTCTCATAGTCAGCAGGAAATCTTGAGCCCAGGTGAGCCAAGAAGCAAGCGACCAACAAGTGCGAGGCTCCAGGAGTTGCTTGCCCCAGAGATTCTCGCTGCCGTGAGGAGGGGCGCACCTCGCACAGTTCTTCCTCCCACAGGAAAGATGCTCCCTACTTTCTGGAAAGACCCTGACAACCTCTGCTTGATGCGAAAGGACCTGGACTGTCCCTTCTGCCCCAGGAACCCGCTAAACCGGGAAGGCAGGTCTGCAAACAATGTGAGCATCACTCCTCCAGGCTGGATAGCGTTGCTTTTTTAAAGAGGAAAAATTCTGTGATGATTGACTGTGTTTTTGCATCTTCCAGCCATTTGCTGCTGTGCAATATAGACATTTGCCTGTCAACAAAACTGCCGTCAGTTCTACAAACACGCGTCTTCTCCTGGCGGTGTCGGGGGGAGTGTTTTGACTAGATTCACTTGTTGAGCATCTATGCACTGCTCTGCCCCCAGCCAGCTGCAGGCCAGGGCTGCCCAGGATTTTCTCTTCTCCTGGATTACATACCAGCTGGATCCAACCAGTGAAGCTCCTGGGCCCAGCAAGAACTGAGGCAGAAGGAAGAACCAGGCCTGGGATCAGACTGGATGGCCTACGAGCCTTGAGCAAGTCAATGTCCTTCTAGAAGCTTCAGCTTTCTCCTCTGTAAAATGAGTCTCAGCCTTGAACTTTTCCTGGTTAAATTACATGAGATCTAAGCAAAGGAGGCACCAGAGGGTAGCCAGCTCCCGTGTTCCTCCTGCTAACATTTCTGTGGTGCCCCCTCCTGAGGAGAGACCCGTTAAATATGATGTGTGTGACCTCTAAGGGAGCCATTGTGGCTTCCGCTCTGTTTTCTCGGGCCTCTTGTGCTGAGGGACACTCGGGCACGGTCTCCTGTGGACATCCAGAGAAACTGAAGCCTGGCAGTCAACAACCAGTAATGAACGAACCCCCTTGTAAATCTGTTTCCTGGCCTGAGTTGCCCCCTGAGCTGGTCCTGAATTCCTGATGCAGAAAAACTACTAAAGACAAAGAAAGAAAGAAAGAAAGAAAGAAAGAAAGAAAGAAAGAAAGAAAGAAAGAAAGAAAGAAAGAAAGAAAGAAAGGACTATTATCGCTTTAAGCTACTGAAATAGTAGGATGGGCTGATTTGTTTCTTGGCAGCAGATAGCTTATGCACACAATACCAGCTACACATATCACACAAAAAAAATGATGGCCAAAACTTACTGTTTCCTGAGTGCCAGATCCTGTGCTCAAAGACTGATGTATGTACCCCACTCCACCCTTACCCCTTGTCTGGGATGTGTACCCGTTGGAGCTTCTGTCACAGGTAAGAAACCAGGACTCAGAGACAGGGAACAACTTGCTGGGGGTCACACAGCCTGAAACTGGCAGAAGCAGGATTGGAACTCAGGTCTGTTTAACTCTCCACAACTGACATTCTGAATTGCTCTACTACACTGCACTATAGATACAGATGTGGATTAGGATTACCACTAGGATTAACTTTTAAAGGGGCATTTTCCCCAGTGGGAGGCCTAAGAGGAACAGCAAATTTACCTCTGAGCTCCCTGAGTTCCTACAGCTGAGCAGACAAGCCCAGACCTCCCCTGCCCGCAGAAGCTGAAGGCTATGGTGGCAGGTGGCGGTGAGGAGGGCCAGGCAGGAGGTACAGAGGTGGCTGGGGACCCAGAGTAGCCCAGTAAGGATGCCCCATCTGCTGCCTGTCTGCCGGGCCTGTAGGGGTTAAAGAGAAACGCCTGGCTTCCAGAAAATCTCTCTACCGGTGTTAGAGCAGGGGAAAAAGGCAAAATGATTGTAAATTCCGCCAGGGGAATTCTGCCATGAATCCGGCTCACCTTTCGCAGACCCCCCTCAGCCCCCCGCCCCACCGGAGAGGATAAGTGACCTTTGGAGGGAAATAATGAAAAGAAGAAATTCCTTGGAGAAAATAATGTGTCCGGGCCCCAGTAATGAGATCGGCTCCTTTTATGTTGCCATGGCGACGGCAGTCATTTTATAATACAAAATACATGAATGGGGGCGGGCAGGCGCAGCCGGGCCTACCAAGGGGGCCGCAGGGCGGTGGGGTGTGGGGTTAGCCTCTTGCAGGCTCAGCTCTGGGGGTCGGGTGAACGACTGGGGTCAGGGGCCACCGTGCCTCATTTCCCTAGGGAAGCAGGCCTGGCTCTAGGGGTCTTCTCAGGTTGGAACCTTGGGACACAGACAGGGGCCAGGGCCTGATGGGCAGAATCTGTCCAGGCTGGGGTGTGGGTCTCTGACATGATGCTGTCACACACACACACCCCAAAAAAACCCCACCTTCCCCAGGCTGAGGAGCTGCATGGCTCAAGACACTGCCCTTGGAGAGAGAAGACAGGCGCCTCATTGCATGGACCAGGAATCCCAGCCCAGGAGTGATGGGGCCTTCATGTGGGCTCTGTGCTGGCTGGATGTCAACAAAAGTGAAATTGCCCCAGTGCTGACCACATGCTGCTCGGTGACAGGTGGTGGGGATTCTACACAATGTCAGGTGCTGGGGTGCAGCTCAGTGGCAGAACACTTGCTGAGCATGTACGGGGCTACAGGCTTCATGCCCAGCTCTGCATAAATAAATAAATAAACAAACAAACAAACAAACAAATGCAGCAGCCAGGCATGGTGTCACATGCCTACCACCCGAATACTCTGTCAGATGGAGGCAGGAGAATCCTAAGTTCAAGTGCAGCCTGGGCAATTTGGTGAGAGCCCCCAGCCTAAATATTTAGAAAAATCGTAAAAATTTAAAAAGGGGTAGGGATGTAGCTAAGCACAAAGGCCTTGGGTTCAAGCCCCAAAATAAAGATTGCCAAGCATTGAGCCACTTGCCTAAACTTTACGCGCCAGTAGGTTGTCAATTAAATCCCAGTGTGTGCAGTTGTGTGTGTGACACAACAGGAAGATGCAGCGTGGGATCTCTGGTGTTAGGAATCCTAAACCAAGCCTCCAGCCTCAACCCCAGCATCCCAGTGACCTCAGTAAGTAGCTGCGCTGTCCTAGAACTGCCTGTGACATGGTGCAGCAAGGGGCCCACATCTTAGGGCGCAGGACCACCATCTCTGGTAGGGAGCCAGTCCTGCACGCCGCTGCCCTCCTACAGGCTTCTCATAACAGGAGGAGGGAGAGGATAGGAAAGGCCTGTGGGGGAAAAATCTTCTAGAGAAAGAAGCAGAAGAGCAAAGGAAAAGGAAAACAGACAGGACAGAGCAGGAGAGGGGGAAGTGGGGAACAGGAAGGGGAGGACAATGAAGGGTTAGGTGACAGAAGAGACAGCAGAGGAAGAGTTCGTGCTGACTGTGCATTTTTCTGCTATGGTTCCTTGAAAAAAGTACTGCCCCTCTCTGGGCTGCCACTTCTTCACCTACAAAGCAGCATCCAGCAGGTCTCGAGAGCACACAGTGGGTGCTCAGGCTCCCAAAGAAGAGGACATGGAGGAGGGGGAGGTTGGGGTGCTGCAACTTCCCCTCCCCAGAACATGAAATGGAGCCCCCACCTCGGCAAAGCAACGGCTCGCCCTCGCCTCCATCTGCTCCTCACCCTGCCAGGCAACTCAGACCTCTGCCGCCGGCCCTGGGAACCAGACCTGTTCCTGCAGAGCCCCTCCTAGGGAGCTGCATGACTGCCCTTAAAATAGCAAGCCCACCCCGGTTAGCTTTTTATAGTTCTCTGTCTGATGCCAGAAGATGACGGGGATGCCCATCTGCAAAGGGAAATTGGGCTGGGAGAGTACCGTGTCTGCAGAGAACCTCTGAGCTGCCCCAAGGGAGGCCTGGAAAAGCCCAGGGGCCCTCGGAGTGGAGCTGTGTCCTGCAGTCCAAGTCACTTGCCACAAACCAGGCTCCCTGGGAGGCCGAGCTCCTTCCTGCCTCACTCCTGAGAGCAGGCTCTGCTCAGCTCTGCCCATCTGACATCTTTAGCCTCATAAATATGGACAATTCCCATTTCACAGGTGAGAAAATTGAGGCTCAGAGGAGTCAAGCTATATGTCCAGTGTCATCCAGCTGGTGAGAAGCCCTCCTGGGGTCTAACTGCTGTCTGCCTCCCACAAGCACACACTTCTGACCCGGATGCCCTGGGAAGAGCCCTGGGGAGGGAGGAGGTCAGACAGCTCTGAGCAGAAGGGAAGGGCAACTGGCAGCAGCAGCAGTGTCTCCCCTCACCTGACTGATACATCCGGCATTGTGTACCTTCTCGCTCTTCCCCAGAGTCAGGACAACTGCAAAAGTTAAGTGTTTTGAATCAGTTCAGGACATCGAGAAAGACATTTGATCAGGACCTCCAGATCTGCTCCAGAAAATAGTGGGAAGGACAGAGTCCACGTGCCCCACCAGGCGCAGGGCTGCGAGGAGATTCCTGGCGGTGTGGAAGTCACTGCAATGCGCTTTTAAATAGAAGAAGCCTTCCCTGTAGTCTTTGATCACAGCTCCTATGTCAAGGCCACTCGGGCCCGCAGGGGATGCACAGAGAAACTCCATCGCTCATCGGCACGGGGAGAACTCTGAGCGAAGGCCAAGAGACGCTGTGGGCAGGGTCGCAGCGGAAGATGACAGGCCTCCCACTCCTGCTGTGTTCACGGACAGCCCAGGAGCAGTTGGAGGAAACAGAAACCCGGCTTCCCTCACGCCCTCAGCACATTCGACCACGACCACAGCCTGGACTTTTCCAAGGCTATGAAGGGACCAATAGTCCTTTCAGACACCCTGTAGTTGGGAGTGCCCGTGGCCCCTGCGACACCCTTGGGAGGCCTGGCTGGCCCTGCCACAGGCCCAGAGTCTCAGCCTTGGTTCAGGCACAACTCATTCTCAGGATCCCTGCCTGAAGCACACATTTAGCCCCTTGGCCTGCCAGCCTGACCAGCGACCCAGCAGGATGGCATAGCCCTTGCCAGGCTATCCCCTCTCAGCCTGGGCTGCGTGGTGTCATAAACATGAGAGTCCAGTCTGGCAGTGCCTCGGCCTCAAGTTGCTGGGACATCCTGGGGTGTTAAACACATCTGGTCACTTGGCGGGAGCCTCAGCAAACATCTGGGAGGAGGGTGGGGAGGAGGGAGGGAAAGCAGGCGGAAGGAAGCTGGTGCTTGCTGCAGCTGAGGGAAGAGGGACGGGAGCTGGCCCCGCTCCAGACAGCCAGGTGAGTGCTCTGCTTGCAGCTCTCACACCACGCACGCACGTACTCGGCGTGTGTGTGAGTACGTGTGACCACGCACCTCGTGTCCCTTGTCTGTGTGTGTGTGTGTGTGTGTGTATGTGCAGGATGTGTGCTGTGCACACACGCCATCTGCATGCAGCATGTTGTCTTGTACACACGCACAGGTGTGTGTGTGTGTTTGCATGCACGCATATGATGTACCCACGTGGGTCCCTGTGCGTCTAGGTATGCCCATGAGGTGGTGCAGCGGTAAAGGTGGCCCTGAGTTCAGCCCCAGGCTCCGGGCTGCGTGACCCTGGCCCAGTCAGCACATCGGAGCCCAGTCTCCTCCTCACCATCCAGCTCCTGAGGCCTTGCTGAGACAGCCTGCAAGGACAGTTATAGTTCAGCCCCAGCAGAGACTGCCTCCCTGGTGCCTCCCTGGTTGCAGTGATCCCTCCTTGCTGCGTCTTGGGGTACAGGAAAGAGCTGAGGAAGGGCCAGCCCACTGCTCCCTAGCTGCCTGCACCCCCGTAAATTCAGGAATGGCCTGCCACGGGAATGCCGTATTTCTATCATTTCCCAGACAGCGTCTGCCGTTCAGAGCCGTTTCCACCTGGCTCGCAGCCAGGTTTAAGAGTTTTACGAAAATTCCCAAGACCTTTAGCCGTCTCGCCTTGAGAAGAGGGGCTGGCGGGGCTGGGGGAAAATGAGAGGCTACTGCAGGCAGGAAGTGAGCTGCATTCCTGGTCCCACCGCCAAGGTACAGCGGGCGGGCGGGAGGGCGGGTGGAGGGGCAGGAGGCCTGGAGGGGCCCGGGACATTCCTCTCCCAGAGAAAAATATGCAGCGCGTCAGCAGCCTGTACCTCTGCACCCTGGTCTAGTCCAGAAAGCAGAGTGGTGCCAAGGAAAGGGAGGTTTCCTGGTCCCAAATCCGCAGGCCCAAGCCAGCCTGCATCCCCTGCATCAAGGCCCAGGCAGCCACAGCCCTTCTGCCAGCGCCCCCTGCGACCACATTCTCCAAAGCACAACGCTTGGGTCTGAAGCCCACTCCTCACATGCTGTGTGTCCCCTGGAGGGTCACTGCCCCTTTCTGTGCCCACCTCAATGCCTATAACTTTGCCATGAGAAGAAGGTGTTCATGAGGAAGGGCCTCTGAAGGTCAGCCCTGGCTGAGTTCTGCCTGCCCTGATGCGCACATTTGTTTGAGGGACAGGGATACCCTGGCCCTGGGCATCCGGCTCCTGGACAGCGTCTGTCTTTCTGAGCTGCTTCCCTGTTTTGCCGTGGCTGATGTGCTGTGTGCTGCTGCTGCATGACTGTAGGCAGGTCACAGACCTCTGCTGACGTGAGGTACGTGAATAGATCAGCAGTGTCTCTGTGGTTTCCTGTTGCTCTAACAGAGTACCTGGGACTGGGTGCTGTATGAAGCATAGAGGTTTATTTGGCTCACAGGCCTGGAAGGCAAGTCTGAGAGCCTGGCGCCAGGATCAGGAAAGGCCTCCTGCTGCCTGTAGCCTGGCCCAGGACACCCACAGGAGACAGGAGAAGCACCAGTTTGGGTCCCTCTTGCAGTGCTCCCAAGGTGTCGTGGGGCCTCATGTCAGGACCTCAGCTGACCCTCATCGCTTCCCCAAGCCCCACCCCACCCCAAATACTAGCCTATGGCTTGGAGGTCTGGTTTCTAAGCCAAGAACCTGCAGGCCACATGGATGCATTCAGCTTATTACAAGAGGTTCTGGTCCCAAGGTGAGTGCTAAATACCCAGCAGCTGGAAGATAGTGGTAGGTGGCATAAAAAATTAAAAAAAAAAAAAGTAAGCTTCTTAAAAGTATTCTCAAATATTTATTTTAATGGATATTAAACATATTGTCACTTCCAACTAGAGAGGTCATGGATATGGTTGCTGGGGCTAAGTTTGTTTCTTTTCTTCCCTTTTTTAAATTATTTTTTTATTTTTTTATCTTCGCTTTTGTAAATATTTATTTATTTTTGGGTTTTGGATTTTTGAAACAATCTCATTATGTATCCCTTTCCTTGAACTGGTGATCTTCCTGTTTCAGTGCTGGCAATATATGTGTACACCACCGTACCCGGCTCAAAGATCTTTTTCTAAAAGTGAGGTGGTATCAAATGAATATAAAGAACAACACGGGGGTAAATCACTGGGCACAGACTGCCCGCAGTCACCCACACAAGGCCAAGGTCGGGGGTGCTCCCTCCCCTCCAGCATGGAAGGCACAGGTGGGAATTAGGAGTCAGCCATGGCATGTCGGAGACTCAGTTTCCTCCCTGGTGGAGGAAAGGATGACAGTGGCTCCCAGGAAGCCACGGGAAGGCTCTAAGGAGGAAGACCAACTCAGCCTGCTTGGCAGGACTCTCATGCAGAGAGTGCCTATGCAGAACTTCCATCACAGCCTGAGGACACACCATCATCCCAGATCACAATTAACTATGTTGCTGTCACCTTCCAGACATGTCCCAAGCATGTGAGGCTACCTCAGGGGTGCATGTTTGTTCAGCCCCTATCACATCAGGGACACTTTCCATATCTGATCCCATGGAGTTCTGCTAACAATTCTTTTTCTTTTTTTTTTTTTTTTTGGGGGGGGTACAGGGTCTCCCTATGCAGCTCAGACTCATAGTGATCCTCCTGTCTCAGCCTCCCCAGCACAGGGAGTAAGTATAGCTTGCACCACCATGCCTGGTTTCAGGGCTGACACAGCATGCCTGGGGTTCCAGAGCCAGTGCAGCATGTGGCGCCGGGGATCAAACCTGTGTGCTTGCGCTTGCCAGGTAGGTACTTAGACTGCTGTGCTACCTCCCCAGCTCAAGAGTTCCACTTTCAATGGAGGTTTATTTCACGTTTGCTTGGTATGTGAGCCAGGGAGGCCCAGAGATAGGCCGGTCCCACCAAGTGCCACACCCTTTCAGCCCTTCTTCTAGTTTTTCAGCCTTGGATCTGAATCTGCTGCAGGGTGAGGTTGGACTCTACACTGTTGTATAGCTCTCTGCTGACTCATGGGAGACACACCTACACTGGCCTGACCTGGAGAGAGAGACAGACAGACAGACAGACAGACAGACACAGACAGAGACAGACAGACAGAGACAGACAGAAACAGAGAATGTGCAGTTGTGGGTGGGTGTGCATGTGTGCATGTGTATGGGTGTGCATTTTTGTGTGTTCAGGGTAAGCCGTGTGTATCTGTGTCTATGACAATCTGGACATGCATGGGTGCATGCCCACCACATGTTCAAGCATGAGTATGATATGCATGAGGGAAGCCTGGCCCCAGAAGCACATCCTTGGCTGGAGTCCCAAAGACCCCTAACCACAGGAGGGCTTCCTGCTTCCCTGTCTGTTTGAGAAGCTCCGGGAACAGAGAAGCAGAGACACCTATGAACCTAGGCTTAGCAACACACCTGAAATCCCAGCCCACGGGAAGCTGAGGCAGAACTATCCCAAGTTTGGGGCCAGCCTGGCCAGTGTGGTATATTTAGGGCCAGCCTGGATTACTTAGCAAGACTCTGTCTCACAAAAGAAAGGAAAAGAAGAGAGGGATGGAGGGAGCAGAGGCCACAGGCCATGCCCCAGCACCACAGCCCTGGCTAACCGCTGCTGTGGTATGGAGGGGAAATGCAGTGAAGGAAGGAGGCAGAGACAGAAGCTGCGGCTGAGCTGCCGATGTGTGAGTGGCTCTTCCCCTACTTGGGGCTGGGTTGTCTGCACCTCACAGAGGAGAACAGAACCGAGGCCTACAGAGGAAGTCAGGAGCCCACCCCAGCCCTTGGGTCTGAGTCATCTGGGTCCCACGGCCTCGGCCAGGGGACGCACAGGAGGCAGTGGGAGGAGGAACATAGACAGCTGCAGTGCCTCCCCAGCCTGGGCGACATCCTCGTGTGAGACAATGGTGTGGATGCCGAGATGGGAACAGCTGGTCCCTTCCCGATCCAGATGTGGAAGAGACAGCTTCTCCCAAAATACTCTCACTGCAAAGTCAGGAACTCTCCTGGTATAAACAGAAAGTGCTGCTCGCACATGGAAGAAGCTGCTCATGTCCCATCACATACAGCTGCTGATGGGGCTCACAGGGACTGGAAGCCCAGCTGCCCTGCCGCCTTTTAGGGCCTTCCCTGATAAAGGGGGGGGGGGGGGAGGCTGAGTCCAGGCACCTTTGTGGAGCCAATGGCTCAATGGATGATAAGCAGAGGAGCTGGGAGCCTGGATAACCCCAGACCCCACCTGCCAGCTTCTTCCCTCCCCAGCACTGAATGCACCCTGAGTCTGTGCTCAGGGAATGCCCACCCGCACCCTGGCATCCTGCTCTAGCGCTCGCCCTTCCACCCAGGATGTTTTTGCAAGTCCAAGGAAAAGAAGAGAGACAGGAATTCTCTAAAGTCAGCAGTTTGCCCTTCCCCAAGCTCCAAAGGGGAAATCAGGGTCCAGAGAGGGCAATGACCTAGTCAGGTACACACAATGGGCTCCCACAGAGTGATGCAGTCCTCACGGCTGGGGTAAGCATGTTGCATACCCTTCGGCCTGCTGCAGGTTAGAGGAGGGGACTCTGAGTCAGATGAGGTCCAGGAGGGCAGAAAAGACAGAGTTGGTGAGGAAGAGGAGCTAAGCAGGCTATGGACAGCCAGGCTCTCACTTAAGCAGAGACCTCCACTCCAGTGAAGGCACTGGTGGGCATCATGGGCCCTGGTCTACCACTGGGGTATGCCTTGGTCACCAAGGTTCCCTCGAGCCAACTGAAGCTTTGTGATGAAGCAGGACGCAGACCCTTGGTGGAGCAACTCTACCTGAGGATGGGTATGCACGCACCCTGCAGGATGTCCACTCAGCCCAAACCACAGCCAGGTTTAACGCCTCCCCCACCCTGACACAGCCAGAAGAATGTGAGTGCCACCACTGTCAAAGGGAAACCAAGAGCCGCCAGAGCCCCTAGGGCAGTGGTTCTCAACCTTTCTAATGCCATTACCCCGCAATACAGTTCCTCATGTTGCAGTGACCCCAAACCAAAAACTAATTTTGGTGGCTACTTCAAAACTGTAATTTTGCTACAGTTATGATTCACAGTGGCTTTAGGCGACCCCTGTGTTTTGGTCATTTGACCCTCACCGGGATCGAGACCCACAGGTTGAGAACCGCTGCCCTAGGGCTTGGAAACACCCACACCATTGAGTCCCCACCCAAGGGACCACCCAGACCACCCAGATGGGCTGTAGGAGCAGAGCTGCCTGAGAAAGCCTGTTAAAGTCTAGAAGGCGGTTTATCATTCTTTATAGCTGAGAAATATTCCATTGTATAAAAATACCACATCTAGAGCCACGCATGGTGGTGCACACCTGTAATCCCAGCACTTGGGATGCTGAGGCAGGAGAATCGATTTGAGTTTGAGACCAGCCTGGGCTACAAGCATGAGCTCAAGGCTAGCTTGAACTGCATAGCAAGACCCTGTCTCAAAAAGACAAAACAAAAAAGAAATCACATCTTTTTCAACCAAAAGTTACATGTTTTGTTATGCAGGCCTTGCTTTAACTTGCCCTTAACCACCCAGCAGAAAAGCTTAACCACAAGGCATAAAATATAAAGCTAGATTAGTATGCTGAGCTATAAAGGGCTTAAATCAGCTTCTGGCAATGCCAGTTCTGCTAATAATCCACTGTGATTATGGAACACTGGACTATGTATACGACTACTTTCTCTTAGTTCAATGAGAAAGAAATTTTTTGTACCAACAATGATTAGAAAAAATATAATGCCTACATACTGTGCTCTGTATAACTACTGCGAGGACAAAAATATGCATTCTATCAATTATTGGGAATGTACTAACATGTTTTGAAACTGTTGCATTGTTATTACTTTTTAAAAGTAATAAAAAAAGAAAACAGATAGTTACAGTAGACTATGAACATAAAAAAATTCTACAAGTCGGTGGCCATGGGATGTGTATCCAGTGTCACCCAACAATCCCCATAGCAGTAGAACAGGCTGGAGGAGGTGGGGAGACACTCCCAGCATCCTCCACCCACCCCATGAATGGGGGGGTGTGCTCTGCAGAGCCCGACAGACTAGAGGAGCCAGAAGCCACAGTAATCCAAGCTGGGACTGGGGAGTACATAGACTCCAAGCCACCAGGGCAGGTGAGAGGGAGGGGATCCTGCCAGTGTCTGCCTCACACTCATGGGCACCCAGAGCCAGGAGGAGCCTTAAAAGTCTCCGGGAGCCCACTTTCTCATTGACACAGGAGCCTCGCCAAGGAGTTGTCTATTATCTGCCTGCACCACCCTAAAATACTACCTATTGATTAAGTGCTCACTCCCACATCATCCCTTAGACCACACTGAGCACAGACTAAAAAACACCCAGGTCCCATCTATAATTTTTTTGTAATTTTTTTATTTTTTTAAAGAGAGTACAAATTAGAATTAAAACAGAAAAAAAAAAGACAAGTGACACAGAATTTCACTTCGCCAAGTAATGAGAATTTCACAGTATTCGTTGGAATACATAGTATTGTCTTCCAATCAGTTAGTCATATTACCAGATAAATGCATGTAAAATTGGAAGAAGAAAGAAAAAAGAAAGAAATGTATAAGAAATTAGGAAGTGAAGAATTACAAACAATTGGGGGGGGACATGAAATAAATTAAAGCATTACAGCTGGCAAGATCGCTCAGCAGACCAAGCGCCTGCTCAGGCAAGCACAGGGCCTGGAATTTTATCCCCCGCACCACATGCTGCACCAGGCACACTGAGCCAGCCACCACGTCCTGGCAGGGTGGCTCACACCTGTAATCCTAGTGCTGGGGAGGCTGAAAACAGAAGGATCCCTAGGAATCCAAGCGGCAAAGTGGCTTCCTTCGGCACGGAGGAAGCCGTCACTGATACCCGGAAGCCACAGAGATAGAAACAGCGCAGTTTGCGCCTACCACACCCCATCTCTTCGCTGCACCCCTAGAGGGCAGAGGAGACGAGAAGAAGCTGGGGAGCATGGCAGGGGCTGTGGAGTCGGGGCCAGACTGTGGATGGGACGGGGTGGGCTCTGTCCCGCGTGGGCAGGCATACTGCGCAGGTCACAGAGAAGTGACACCGTAGAGCAGTGGGTCAGAGCTGCCTGTGACTGGGCCACCTTCTCACTCCCTCACCGTGTGACCTCAGGCAAGGGAGCTTGTCCCCCACATACACACTTACTCCTCAAGGCAAAATCCCACTGAGAGGAGCTGCCCTAGCCTCAACCTGAGCACAGCGGGAGTGCACACAGGGCAAATGCTTAGTGCACGGCGCATGTTTTCCTCAGGTCTTGAGAAGAGCCAGGTCCCCAGCTGCTAAGGCCTCCAAGTGGCTTCACCTGGGCAGCAGGGGTGGGCTGGGGAGGTTTTGGGGATGCAGCTGCTTCATGCTGTGCCCCACCTTCCCAGGCTGGCAGAGTGACCCAGCCCCTTGTCCGTACCTCCTCCCAGGAATGCACGGTCCTGAACCTGCAGCCCCGAGCTGCTGTATGTCCTCTGAGGGAAGAGAGGAGCTTACCAGATAATTTAATATTTGTTCCTGCCCAAGAGAGGAGAAAGAAGGAAGACCCCAGAAATCATGGCTTGCTATCTGCTATCCATCCATCATCCCTCCTTCTTTCCACTCATCCGCCCACCCTCTCATCCATCTACCTGGCCATTCCCCCACCCACCCATCCATCTAGCCATCCACCCAGCACCCACCATCCCTCTCTCTGTTCTGCAAATATTCACCAAGCAGCTGCTACATCAGGCCGTGAGCCTCGGTGTTCATAAGTGGACAGTACAGAGCTGACTCCACCTCATGGAGTTCACCTTTCGAACATCTGGAGACAGGAACATGGGGACTAGGAGCAGCATTCACACAACCACCCAAATAACCAACTGAGTAAATGCACTCAACATGGTCCCCACTCTGAAGGCAGCAAGGCTCGAAGAAGCCCAGCCCCTTAGACGGGGAGCAACAGCCCTGTGGTCTGGCAGGGGAGCACACCACATGCTCATCACTGCTGGCAATCTTGCTGCATCTCGACACCACAGACGCTGCCTTGCACTCAGCTGTAGCCCTCTCGAGACCCCTCCTGCAGAAACAAATGCACGTACTTGAGCCACAAGCCCAGGAATGTTCCCTGGCGCATGCTTTGCAATAGCAAAATGTAACATAAGGTAAATGGAGTGCATGCCCTAGGCAGGGCGGGACGGCACAAGAGCCCAATTGGGCATCCTCGAAACCATGCCCTGGGGCACCCATGGCACAGCACAGGAGGGCACAGAGCAAAAAAGCCCAGAGCCTGTGTGATGCATTCCTGCTGCTGGAAAGGCACGCCTGCCACACTCGGCACATGCTGAACCATGATGGCGGGAGCACAGAATAAGAGCTGGGGCCTGAAATGGCCCCCACAGGGCTCCTGTGTTGAACACAGCAGTGTTCAAGCTTTTGGAAGAGACTGAATTGTGAGGGCTGTGAGTTCAGCAGTGGATGAATTCATAGATGGATTTGTAAGTTGGTGGCATTACTGTGAGGTGGTACGAGGAAGGGCTACGTGGTCGTGGCCTTAAGGACTGCCTCTGGTCGCCAGCCCGTCCCTGTCTGCCTCCTTCCCTCTCTTCCCCTGCCTTCTCTGAGGTGAGCAGCTCTGGCCCATGGGGTCATCTCCACCTTGAAGCTCTTCCTTGCCTCCGATGGAAAGTGATGGAGCCAACAGACCATGAACTGGATGCTGTGAAGCCGTGAACCTCAAGAACTCCTGCTTTATGTTGGTTACAGCAGGCGTTTTGTCATGGGGGCAGAAAGCTGAGAAAGACATGGAGACAACCAGACAATCTTGGGACACAGGTGCTGGTCTCTTCACCTGGAGACCTGGCTGGAGGAGGGCTGGAATGGGGGGTGGGGGGTCGGCTAGCTCTGACTTCAACACTTGTTTCTTCCTGAACTCACTCTGAGAATCACTGGCTACTGTGACTGTGTTGAGAAGTTGTCAGGTGAGGGTGCTCTGGGATGTGGGAACCCAGAGACGGAGCAATTCCCATTGTTGGCCATCTTTCCAGTTTGTTACAGCAGCACTGACAGATCACAGCAAAGGTGAAGCAGCCAAGCACAAAGAGCTAAAGGGCACAAAACGGTCACTACTAAAGCCACGCGTGGGGGCCTAAGAGTCATGGCCGTCTATCAATCTGCTCACAGGCACAATGTATCAAGGAGTTAAATTAAAACATTTGAGACAATATTTTAGGCTGACCATGCCCTTCCCTGCCAAGGCCACCCCACCTCCTCTTTGGTGTCCTGTACCTCAGTGTCTGCACCACTGTCCTTCCTGGTCACCTGAGCATATCCTGTCCCACATGTGGGCCTTCGCATGTGCCTCTTTGTTATGGTTTGTGTCTAGTTGTCCCCTAAAAGCCTCATGTAGTCATTGGAGTGGTTTCTAGTTTGTGATTACTTCATGATCCAGTACTGGAATTATGAGCGTGAGTGCTGCCCCTGCCCAGGGTGAGTAATCTGCATACAATGTGGGGACAGTAGAGGGGTGGGTGGCTGCCTCAGCTGCTGCTCCTCCCTTTGCTCTTTGCTGTTTTCCACCGCCATGAGCTGCTGCCCTCTGCCATGTGCCTCTCTGCCTTGGAGCCAGCTGAGAATGGACTAAAACTTCCACAAACTGTAAACCCAATAAACCTTTTCCTTCTTTAATTTTGGGTGCTGGGTATTTTGTCCCAGCAATGATAGGAAAAAAATAACAGAGATACCCTCCCTCTGCCAGCAGAGCATTCCTTGCCACTGTTTGCCTCTGGAATCTGAACATTCCTGAGAGGGCTCGCAGGGACCTGAAGACCACGGAGTAGCTGGTTCTTATCAGCACCTACTGCACCTACCTCCTGCCATCAGGTGAGCGTCGAGGCTGACCCACAGGCCCACAATCACACTGCCCTGAGGCTGTGCCTTTCTCTATCACCACGCACTGTTGGGCCCACGTGCAGTCTATGATCACCGCCGCCAGGTCAGGATCTTTTTGTCTAGGATTTCAGCAGCGTCTGATTTATTTCAGCCCACAAAGGAAGATACTGAGGTTCTGAGCAACAGGACACTGTCCAGTATCACCTCGCTAGTGCTGCAGCATTTGAATCCAAAGAGTCCTCCTTGGCCTGGCCTTATTCTCCACCAGGCAGGCTGCTCGTGGAGAAGACAGAAGGGTGAGATGTGGAGCTGACTTTAGCTGTGCAGTTGGAGCGACGGCTTCTCCTGTCCCATACACACGCTCCGGAGTAAGGACGGAGAACTGAGACAGCCCGAGGGCCCAGGCAAGGTCAGGCTGGTCGGGCTTCTCAGCCGGGGATGCATCGTTGGCCTGGCCCCCAGTCTGTGGTCACCCACTGCCCACCTAGTATTTATCTACTTTATTAGACACCCTCTTCTTGGGGGCCTCCTGGTCTCCCTGCTTCCCACAGTCACACAGTGAACCCCACAGCTTTCAGGCTACCACATAAATTTCTGGGTTGGCAGAAGAGCTCTAAGTACATCTCCTCTGGGCGATGGCAGCTGGGCCCTGCCAGGTTAGGAGCAGATGCTCCTGGAGTTGGGCTCTGCCCAAGTATTCATACCACAAGTTTCCCGGGCATTGGAGGACAGTTTGCCATGACCAGGTCGTTTATAGCCTTGACAACATGGGCAAGCCCAGCAGAGAGAGGCCACCATGACCTGCTGCCTGACCAGCTTCTTCCCCTCAGCAGGGATCCAGGCTGAGGGAAGAAGCTGCCCTGGCCCAAGGCCACACCACAACTGAATCAAAGAGCTGACACTTCCAGGGTCACAAAGGTGTCAGACACAAAAGTCATCTAGGGCCAGGGTGGGACTCAGTGACAGAGCAATTGCTGAGCAGGTGCCAGGTGCTGGGTCTGGTCCTCAGTACACACACACACACACACACACACACACACACACACAC
>PVJA010007437.1:9938-68637 GCA_004027025.1 Myocastor coypus | reverse complement strand
CTTGTGCCTCGGAGCTATCTCCCCAGCCCCTTTTTTCTTCTTTTTTTTTTTTTTTTTTTTTTTTTTTTTTTTTCTCATTTGTAACTAATAAATATCAATCCAAATCTTAGTGACCTATAAGGGCAATCTTGATGTAAAAATAAAAGCTTCCTTGAATTTTTCTTCACTTAGAAACATGAGCATATTTTCTTCCTTTTTAGCAAAGTTTATTAAATTCATTCCCCAAATTGCTTTGGAGCATAAGTATGTAAGCTTATGAATGCAAAGAAATCATTCTTAATCTTTCTTTTATGGTGTTACTGATAAGTAGCCTCATCCATGCTCAATGAAACATACACCAAGAACATATGATCCATTCAAATAAAATGAAATAGTTTCTCAGGTCTCCAGACACTTTATGTTCTCTAATGACAACATTGCTGGGCCCTGGCTTGTGGTCTTCATTTCTGTAAAGTGGCTCAGTCTCCCTGGCCACCGAGTGGGCTCTGCCAGAGAAACTTGCTATTCTAGAAATCTTCAATGTGGCCTCCTAAGAACTTCACAATGAGTGCAAGTCAGCACGTTGGCCCAGGGATATAGCTCAGTGGCAGAAGCACCTGCATGGCAAGCCCAAGGTCCTGAGTTTGATCCCTGGTACCACACACAAAAGAGGAATGGTGAATCTCTGCTCATGAGGAAATAGGTACTATGTGTGAGGGCTAGAGAAACGTGGGAACCCAAGGAGGTCTGTGGGGATGACCAAAGAGTGGAAGAGTATAGACAACATTTTCTGAGGGGTGAAAATTTTCAAAACTGTGTTTCAGCAATGTGGAGGGATTGCTGTGTGCCATGACAGCGGCCAGTCTAATATTTACAGAATTTGGTATTGCTCTGTTCTCACTGCCTTGAAAGTGGGTTTGGTCTCTTCCTTCACTTCTCAAATGCAGGTTGGTCTCCTGCTCATTAAGCTCTCTAATGAACAGCCTGGGTCAGTGCACTTCCAAGATGGCAGGGAGGTACATGGTGGTGTGAGGCCAATGGTTGGCGTTAAATATGAAGTTATTTAGTATGTGTATATGTCTATATATGTTATATTCAAAGAGTGGCAGTACTATAACCTGATTGTAAGCATAATTTTATAATGTGACGTGTACCTTACAAAGCAAAGCAATTGAAAGTCATGCTTGTCAAGCTTTTGTTTAATTGAGGCCAGTTTACGCTTGGAGCATTTAAATTATACAGCTATGCTAATTAGTCTATTTTATTACTTGTGGTTTAACAAAATTAGATTTAGGTTGTAATCTCTAATGATCATGTTCTTCTGACTTGTTAACTAGCATGTTGTCATTAAAATAAATTTTAGAATTATATTGTTAGTGTACTTAGTTATTATCCCATAAGTAACATAAACAACTGGAAGAGTTTGTGCCAGATGGTAAGATAAGCTCTTATCATAATTCATTCTGCAACATCAATTTTTACATAGATTCTAAATAAAAGATACGCTACATGTCTTGTAAGAGCATCAAATGTAGAAAGCTACATCTGTCTTACCACCCTAATGAGACGTGTAAGTAAATGTTTATTATAACAATATGTGGTTGGAAAGCGATGTGCCGTTTATAGGATATTTAAGTGTATTCACACTGTTAAGTGTGACTGCTAAAATTTACAGTTGCAGCACAGCAGCCTTTGAATCCTCTTGGCTTGTGAAAGGGGCTGTAATTAGATGTGTCTAAGATCACAGGAAATTATTTAAAATATAATCAGCCTATCTGAGTTGACCTGATATTTCAGGGAGATAATATTTTTGAAACTCTGTTTAAAAACATGTTCAGAATTACGTGGCACAAAAGATTTTCCTGGCACGTGTGGTCCTGCCAAGATGTTGTCATCTTATCTATAGTAATTATCTAAACTGAATGAGCACCGCAGATTACATATTTCTTCCAACTATAAACAGTTTTGTCACACAGAGAAATTTATTGGTCTCCTTTACAATATTATAAATGCTAAGCCACAGCCTTAGCCCAGCCCACTGACACTTAGTCAAGCCACATAGAATTTAAAAAGGCAGAAGACATCTTAATTTTTGCCAACCATAGGTTTCCATTTTCTTTTGTAAAGAGGGAAATGATAAAGCAATGATAAAGAAAAACATCTTTCTTTTTTTTGAAAGCATTAGAATAATTTTTTTTTTTTTTTGTCTTTTTGAGACAGGGTCTCGCTATGCAGTTGAGGCTGGTCCTGAGCTCACTTTTGTAGCCCAGGCTGGTCTTGAACTCGCACCAATCCTCCTGCCTCAGCCTCCCAAGTGCTGGGATTACAGGCATGCGCCACCATGCCCGGCAGCATTAGAATAATTTTATATGCAGCCAAAGTATATAGTTGAAGATGTATGTTTGTAGCTTTCAAACTTCGTCTGATTGTCAGTGCTTGGGCAAAGCCAGCTCTCCTCCCTGGGTGGACTTCTTAGCATAATTTTAGGGGGATAATTTGTGTCTATCTTAGACTGTGATCCCAGCCACTAGAGATAATGTTAGGACTGCAAGTGAACCAAGATCCTAGAAGTTCTATGCAGTATATGTATTCTATCTTGCTAATTATTAACATCTCCCTGTCCCTCAGTCCCCTGTTCCTTTCCAAAGGGTTGAGTGTTATCTACTTTTGAGTCCCCAAAACCCTTATCCTTGAACCTCTGTGGATGGGACTCTGTGTACATGTTTAGGTGGAGAAGCATTTGTAGAATTGCAAGCCATGACCTTTCAGTGTGATTGAAGACTCCTGAGCTTTATCAACACCAAGGCAAAACTGTGTGGATCATGATAGCGATTTATTCTGAAGTAAAAATACTCATAACTAACTTTGCAAAAAAAAAAATTCCATTCACTCTCATCATGTACATGTAGTAAAGTGCTGGACACAGACAAATGTTAAAAAGCAACCTCTCCCCCAGCCCTTGGGAAAGAAAACTGAAAGAACAAGTTCCTCCAATCATTAACCTCACCCCCTACCACGTGATGTTGTCTTTCTGAAACACAGAGGCCCCATGGGTTATTCTTTCAGAGAAAGATGTTATTTCTTCTGTTGCAACTTGATTTTTTAGAGTACAGGAACTGAAGATACATAGCAGGAATCCTCTTAACACTGTGCTTTCTAGGGCCTCTTCCTAGAGTTGGTGAGCCAGGTATGTACATCTAAATTTCAAAACTTCAGGCATGTCTTTGCGTGTTCCATCTGACTTTGGCCGAGCTCATTCTATGAGTGAGAAAGCAAACATGCTCTGTAGGAATGACATCTTATTTCAGTATGATAGACTAATTACACTGAGTTCAAATCTTTATTTAATCTTCCTACGGTCGTCCCTTTAATGTTCTCTATAATTGCAAACCTTTGGTCTGTTAATCTCTGATTCATTAGTGGGCTTCTCAAGTGTCTATTAAGGAGTGTGGGTAATATTCTGGTAATTACTGATAATCTTTGTGCGTAGCACATTTACAAAGATCTCTGAAGGGAGTTTCATTAGGTTCATCACCACTTATTATTAGTATACAACTTTTATTAGCAGCCTCTCACCCTTATAAAATATGGAACATGAGAGATTTAGAAAACAAAATGAGGTGTGGTTTTTTTTCTGTTATGGTCAAGAAACTCAAATATTAACTGAGTGCTTCTCTTCCTCCACATTAAAATTCTCTTATGGCCTGCTGTTCTCTTTTATCAGTGAAGAGAAAGGCATAAGGATTAGATAATGCAGCTCACCAGTTTATGCTGGGCTGGTGGCAGCACTGGTATTATAACTGTTGGCTCCTAGTCTGTGTTCTTCAACTAAAAGGTGAGATTGTGATACAGTTAAATGCATTACAGTACATCAAATTCCACGGCAGGGTGGGGTGGAATTGAGTATAACTTAAAGCTGTCTTTGGTGGTAAGGAAACCTTGCGTCTCCACCCTACACAAAACCAAACTTTGCCACCTCCCTTTTGATACCTAAAATCCTTTCAACAGACAAAAAACTTAAGACAGACAAGATATGAAAATGAAAGTGACAGCAAAGTTGAATGATGGATATGAGTGCTTTTGAGAGCAGGGCTGAAGAGGGCGAGATAGGAGAAAGCCTAAAACTTTGTTGAGTGAGAAATGATCTTGAGACAGAAGATGCCCGAAATAAACTTCCCCCTGCTGTGCTTCACCCTTTGCAGTACCAAAGGAGTGGCTCGCAGTGACTTTTGCCCTCCAGATCTCCCTCTGTTCTCTCCCATAGTCCACTCCAGATAGTCTGATTTGATTTAAAAGCAGAAGTGTGGTATACAAATAGAGCTTGAGAACAAATCCCATCACCTATGCCAGTCAGACCCTTCCCGACTAATTGTTACCTACTCCTATGAAAATACAAACACATGAATATAATCATTTCATAACCATACAAAGATGTGAGTAATACATTATATACATGTATATTTTACACATATACTCACATCCCAAAACTTCCAATCCTTTGGAAGTAAAGGCATTTACTTAATTTGACAATTTGGAATTTCCAAATACCATGTCCTGAAGTTTCTAATGGCAGTGAAGCCACTGTATTTCTCACAGACAGCTTTCTTATGGCCATGTCCTCAGAGACACACTGACAAATTGAAGTTGTCTATCTAACTATGCTGATGATGAACAGACAAATTAAAATCATGTTCATTCAGCACTCAGTTGGATGAGAGAGACATGCTGCAGTCCTGATTCTTGATAACTGAGGGGGAAAAAAGATGTAGCAAGTGCAAACATCTTTGACTTTCAAAAATATGTTTATGCACTGGTTCATGAACAGGAAGAATTGCTTCCAGACCCTAATGGTGGCTATAGTAAGTGACTTCACATTTCTGGTGTGGCCCAGGCCTATTCAGGCAATCACTGTGGCAGACTGCTTTATTGGTTGCTTGCAGTGTAGTCCAGGTGCGATGGAGCCGCATGCCTTGGCCTGACCAGGTATCAACACTGAGCATCTCTTGTCCATTACTCCATTGTCCAGTTTGTCTGTTAGGCAGCAAGTGTTTATTCCAGTAAAAGAAGTTATGCAGATGGTGATGCAGATGTATCCAAGCTGCTATGATTAGGACAGTGGAGAAGCCCAGCCTTTCCTTCAGAATACAATCAGGAGTAGTAGCATAGCTTTGCCTTTGCCATTTTACAAAGAATTCTATTACATATCTGGAACACTGGCTCCCTTAGCACAGAGAGAATTTGTTAGCACAGAGTAAAGCTTGGAAAACACTGATGTAAAGCTTCAGTCCAGTGACAAAATCTTTTAAGTTTTTGAAATGCCACAGAAAGGAAGAAGGAAATTACTCTTTCATGTGATTGGCCAAAATTCACTAGAATTATACCTACTCGAAACAGATTCCTTAGAAAAACGGATAACTGTGATCAGAGTAAGTCTTACATAGTGAAACTAAATGCTCATATACCCTTGCTCTGTGTAGTGTAGACATGCAGTGTGTGATGGTCCCTGTAGAAGAGACACTGTCCTTGTCTTGCCTGTTTAATGGCACCTCCAGCTGCTTTAGCATAGCAAGGACTGATCAGGAGGCTTCGCCGAGGCATCAGTGCTTTCATGCCCATCCATTATTTGCATAGCTCATCTAGTGATGCTGTGGACTCTTCATGGAGTTATTCTGACATTGCTTCTGATGCTGAGAACACAGCACCACTCAACAGAGAGTCAGCTTTTATAGGAAATGCTCCTTAAGGAGCCCACTAACAACCTTTGTTTCATGTTCTAAAATGGACAGGGAACACATATTAACTGAATGAATCATGGATTGGAAATGTTATTTCTTTTTTTAATAAAAAATGGTACTTACTTAGAAGCATTCAGAATGTCAACAAAACAGTTGGAACTTATTTTTTTTGCAATTGCAGAGTGCTATTCAGTTAACAGAACAACAATTATTTCATATAAGCTGCATCAGAGACAGCTGAAGATGAGAACCTACCATAGCCATATATAACTAATTTGTGCTGTGAACCAACCAGAACCTGCTTTAAGTTTCCATGCCAATTTTCAACCCCCATACTGTACCAGGTGAGTTTAGTGGCTATTGAATATACCACCAGGATAGGGCCATCTAAAGACACATTCGGTAGTGTGTTAACTATACAAAAAGAGAGACACTGTACAGTTTAAAAACAAATCTTACACAGCCTTACATTCTTACATTTTGATTTTTTTTCTTCAAAGGAGTTGTGCAGGGGGGTGGATTAAATGCTTTATAGACAAGAGGGAAAAGATCGGCACTAGAACCACCATCCTCCTCATCCTGTTCATCCTCTTCCTCCTCCTCTTCATCCTCCTCTTCCTCATCCTCCTCCTCTTCCTTCTTTTTCTTGCTCTTTTCAGCCTTGACGACTCCCTTTTTCACTGCATCAGGTTTTCCTTTAGCCCAGTAGGCAGCGATGTCCTTTTCATACTTTTCCTTCAGCTTAGCAGCCTTCTTCTCCTATGGCTGCTTGTCATCTGCTGCAGTATTATTCCACATTTCTCCAAGTTTCTTTAAAACATCACCAGTGGAAAGGCCAGGATGTTATCTTTTAATTTTGGGGCTATACTCAGAACAGAACAAGAAGAAGGCTGAAGGAGATCTCTTGGGCACATTGCAATCCTTGAACCTCTTTTTTGTTTCTCCTTTAGGAGGAACATGTTTTCATTTCTCTTTCATAATGAGCCTTGTCTGTTTTTGCCACATCTTCAAATTTTCCTTTTCTTTAGCAGACATGGTCTTTTACCTCTCTGAGCACTTCTTAGAAAACTCTGAGAAGCTAACGGAAGCATTTGGGTGCTTCTTCTTGTGCTCCTCTCAGCAAGATGACACAAAGAATGCATACGATGACATCTGGCCTCTCGGCCTCTTACGATCTTCTTTACCCATGTTTACTTGCTTTCCTCAGCAGGGTACAGAGTCACCTATTGCCCATCTGGCTCTCACTTACTCTGGTGCTGTCTCTATGGAGCTCATTGTACTGCAATCAGCAATATTATTTCTTGGAATCTGAACACAGGGAAAGCCTGACTAAGGGACAAGTGCCTAGATTCGCAGGAGACAGGTTAGTTAGTTATGAAGTAACTGTACTCTGTGTTTGTGTTTGTGAAAGTGTAGGTATTGTCTGCAATTTCAGACATCTCAAACAAGGTCCAGGCCCTAATATCAGCAAGAAAAGAGAAGTTAAAATCGACTTTCTAGACAGGAGGATGTGCCTACTTTGGTCCATCTCCTGGCTCCTTGCAGTCCCATCTAAGGCTATAGCCACACAACTGTGACGTGGCCATCAGAGGTAGGTGGAGTGCTGGGGGACATGCAGGAGAAGGTCACAAGTTCTATGTTGGCCTCTGGCTTTCTCAGCCAGGTACCCTTGCCTGACCAGCTCAGTGTTCAGCCAGCCTGAGCGATCAAGCCTGAGCCTTTAGCCAAGTGCTGCAACATCTTCCTGGACATGCGGAGAGACAGGCTCTGTGGCAGAGGCAGTTCTCTTTGCTCCCTTTGCCCAGCAGCCTTCCCTCACCGGCCTCTGTTCCTTTCCCACCTAAATGCTTCCTCTTGGTTTGCTCTCTGGACCTCTCCAAATCTCGGGAGGACCACCTCAAACCCTTTCCCTTCCTGAAACCCTCTCAGAATCCCCTTAGAAAGCAATAATTCCCCCTCCCCACGAACACCTGGATAACCCTGGTGCCCAAGCCACTTAGCATTTCAGATGTTTCCCCTTTATCATCAATTATTTTTGTTCGCATTTACTTTTTACACTGTTTCAGAGTGGACATAATACTCTGGGATTTTGTACAACCTATTGTGTCTTGTGTCATATGGTACACATTAAGAAAACATTTCATAATTTGGGGGAAGACCATATAGAAAGGAACTATTTTAATGAAAGATTCTTGCAGATATTATGAAAATAATATGTGCGTGTCATACTTTTTATAATGGATGAAACTATTTTAAATAAGTTTCTTAAAAGAACCATTAAAGAAGACACTTGGATTTCCCAGCTAGATACGAGAAAGCATTTCATATTCAGCACTGCATGGAGGTTATGAATTTGTGTCTGAGGAGATGGAGTTCCTGTGTTTGAAATAAAAATTAAGTCATATTTTGATGATTGTTCTGTTTGTTCCAAGTATTTCTGCACAACTTTCCAAACAGTTCTCCCATTTTGTTATTTTCTGTTTGGTATTAGTTCTAATGTCTTCAAAATACCGAATTATCTCATCTACTGTACTGTAAGCCAAAAATACCCAAATAAGGAACAGCTATCTGACAGTCAAGTCTTTTCTTAGGCTATAGAACCACTAGCTAAGTCTTCCTTCTATGGTACTGCATCTATACAGCAAATCATCTTTGGGTTACAAGCAATTTAAATATTAGCTATTCACAGCGATGACCTTCTTATATACTCTATGTAATTTAAATTTAAGAATGTAATTAATCTACACTGATCATGCCAGTATAGGTGGAACTTTGACAAAAAAACAAAACAAAACAAAAACAAACACATTCTCAAGATGAATTTTTATGACATTTTAAGGTTTGAGAGGCCGGCAAGATGACTCAGCAGTCTATAGCACCTGCTTAGGCAAGTGTAGGCAACCACAGGGCAGGGACCATGGTTCCACCTGGGCACCACATGCTGCACCAGCCCCACCTCCAGGGCAGCCTACCATAATATACAAAATAAAATAAAATAAAGTTTGATAATAGTAGGTGTAGGGTTATAAAAAATTACTTTCTATGTTAAAGGTCAAAAGAACATGCTGAGTATGTCAGCAAAAAGTTGTATTTAAGATAAAAAAATGTCTAAATAACATGTGCCCCTTTTCTTCATTTATGATGTTTCCATTTGTATTCTGGAGTAAATCTCTCTCACGTAGACTGTTATAATGCCTTTATAATTATTCTCCATTCCATACTCCTACTCTATTCCATTTAATCAACTAATATTTACTCAGAAATTTGCACATGCAAGGAACTGTTCCCAAGCTCCCACAACCCAGAATAGATACTCTCCAGACTAGAAAATTAGCAACTCTCCACTTTCTAAAACCAAATGTAATTCCAGTGTCACCTCTCAGCTTTGAGAAATTCATTCCATTTGTTTGGCCAATGGCTTCAATCAAAGCCATACAAGCACTCTTCTCTGTGATGTGTATTAGTCTTCAGCATAATTCCTTGAGGTGTGGAACAAAATAAAGTACATCATTCTTAGAAGTAGGTGTTGTATTCATATTATAAAGCCAACCATATGAAAAACATCTCGAAATATATGATATTAGAGGTAACTTCGAAAAGTTTTAAAAAGAAACCAATGGAATTGTAGCAGGAAGCAGAAGGGGAAGAAGGGCTTTAAATCAGAATTGAAATAAGAATGTAAAAGCGAAAGAGTAGACAGACTAAGGAAACTAGAGATTGGAGAACTGGGGTCAGGGAGGAAAGAGAGTCCTTGTTATCATTCTCCTCTGAAACAAACCATACTGCAAACTGGAAATATAATTTCAGACTTGGATGTATTGGAAACATTCACATCTGGAAGATGAGGGTTCTGTGATAAATATTCTGACCCAAAAAGAAGAGAGAGAAGAGGAGGAAGAGGAGAGAGGAGAAGCAGAAGAAGGGACATTTAAAGTGAACAACACTGTCAACTGCATAGTAAAATGACTTCAAAATACACTGCCAACTCTCACTCCAGTTTCGAGCACCTGCCTGCCAAAATTAATTCCAAATTCACAAGTGGGATCCATGCTAGGCCATATGAGCTGCTCAATATTTTTACCTTTATATTAGATCATTAGCAAGAAACACTGATTGAGACAAGATTTAGAGCTACACGTTTGTCTCATACACAGCTTCAGATTTTGAATTATGTTAATATGTGACATCTGTGTACGCTTTCAAAAATGAAAAAAGTGTAAGTGCCTGAGGGTGCATCTGCTTAACTGAGTAGCGGCTGAATAAAGGTTTTTTCTAGAGTTCCTGTGAAAATACGAAGCTTCTATTAAATTCTACAGAAATAAGCCAAAGGTTGTGACAATCAAATCAATAAAGTCTATAGCAAAGACAAGAATATTTTAGATTAATTTGAAAAAAACTGAATGTCAAAGACTAAAAAAAAAAAAAAGATGAGAAAACTCATTTTGCAAAGTCCTTAACTTATTTTTTTTTTCTTTGTTTTATTTCTAGGTTTCAACTTCAGCAAAGTGCAGCTGATCCAAACAGTTACAAAAGCTTAGGAGACAGCTTTCGGACGATTTTCCGAACAGAGGGGTGTGTATTGTTTTTCATCTATAAGCTTTTTGTTGATAGGGGTAACTTAAGCTATTTCTGTAAAATATGTTTTCTCATCTTCAGTGGTTTATTTTCCTAGGTTTATTCGGAAACTTACCTAGATGTGGGTCTTTCTACTTTGTTATATTTTCCTGAAATGATTAAAAACTGATTAAGTATGTAACATGAACTACCACAAAAAAAATTATTAGTAACTTCATGATGAGAGGATAGTTTCTAACTTATACCATTGAAGTTTTTTAAAGTTTTCATAACTGAGGGCATCTAAACTTCAAAGTTCTTTATTTTGTTTTTAAATACACTCCCCAAATGCATTCCTTGTTTGCACTATAGTTTATGAATACACAAGCAAAATAAACCTGTGTCAAAGATAGATGCATTAACTCCATTACTGTATCTATTAGATCAATGGTCCCCAGCCTCTTAATCACCAGACTGGTTTGTAGTAGTCACTTTACTTATGGCCTGGAGAGGGAGGGGAAGGGGAACTGGCCTCAGGACTCCAGCACATAGTACTTGTTGTGCACTTTATTTCTGCTATTTTTATGTTGCAATATATGGTGAAGTAGTTACACCGCTTACCATAATGCAGAAGACTATGGGTATTTTCTTTTTAAATGTAGCTTTCTTTTTGCTCCCAGTCTTAGATTCTTCCACTGTGTCATCACTGGGTCTTTCTCCTTTTCAAAAAAATCTCCCTGGTTATGTTTGTTTTTCTTCATTTTGAAGTTAGCTTGCAGGCTTTACTAAAACTGTAACTGATACAGGTGTGCAGTGTAGGAATGAAGCACTGAGAGAAGTATGAAATCAAATCCTCAGTGGGCCCTGCACAGACTAAATTAAGTGTGAGATTCTGACTTAAAGCCTGCACCAGATCCAGCTGAACAATTGAAGCACATCATATTTTTTGCTTCTATAAAGTTTGCGCCAGGTGTAGCCTGTTACTTGCCGCTCACTGATAGGGTTTTGATATGAATATATGAACAGTTATATTGTGGTCTCTGGGCAGTTCAACTCTTTTGATAACATCAATGGGTATGTGCAGCCTCTCTGCATTGCTAGTATCACAGCTTTAGCCCCACCTCTGATAATCAAGGATTACATTTTCATAAAGACCTTGTAGTCCAAAACCTTCCCATGCACAGTTCACACAGTAGAGTGGATGCTTGCATGAGAATCTAATGCTATTCTGACAGGAGGTGGAGCTCAGGCAGCAGCATGAGTGAGGTGAAGAGACTGAAACACAGATGAGGGTTTGCTGATTTGCTTGCTGCTTACCTCTTTCTGTGCAGCCTAGCTCCTAACAAACCATAGACCTGTGCTGGTGCATGGCCCAGGGGATGGGTAGACAGGTAAATAGGATATCTTGTTTATGTAAGCTCCAATTGCCTTTGATGTATGCATTTACTTAAAGACTATGAAATACAATTTTCTAAATTTTTATAAAGGGCCAGGGAGATCAGAGAGATAGCTAGTAGAATAAGTGCCTGCCTGGCAAGCACAAGGTCCTGAGTTCAATCCCTGTTACCACAAAAAGAAATATAAGATATATATAATTATTTCCATAAGAGAGAATTGGTTGAAAATAACTGTTAAAAACATCTGCAAATAATAATTAACATATATTTAACCTGTATTATACACTTAGAATTCTTACAACTCTGTAAGGTAGGTTCCAGTCTGGTTGTACAGATTAAAAATAAAACTTTAAGAGGAGCTAGTGAATTTCACATATTTATAAGTAGAGGTTCTGGACCTTATATCCATGTCAGCTTGACCCTCTGTAGTTCATTACCCCTGTTGTTAGAATATACATAAATACTGGTTTACCAATCAGTTGTTTCCTGAATATCTTTCCATATCTCTATATCTTTAACAACAGTATAGTTAAATTATATGCTGCTGTCTATTAAATTAATTCTTTGGGTGAATCCTAATGTTTTCAGATCTTTGCTGTTGTTAAAAACAGTGTGATAAATATTCTTATACAGTTTTTGCATGATTGTGGATATATATTTATATATTTTAATATATACTTATATTTTAAAACATTTAATATATGTAAGACACATTGCTAGCTATTGATTTATAGAGGTATGATATTATCGATGCTGACAAATTACTTTTCAAAAAATGCATAGTGAGTTTGTAACCTTAGTATCTGAGAGTTCCTGTTTCACTGCGCCCTCCCGACTACAGAACATTATCAGATACTGGGGACAGTTGTCACTGCTGTGTAGCTTCTGTGTACATGTTCTATGAAAAATGCAACTATTTTAATTGTATTCCACTGATTGTTACTAACATTAAGCAAACTTTAACGTCACTTGATGTAATTTATTTCATGAGTTCCTTATTTGTAGCCTCTATCCATTTCTCTAAGGTTACATGTTTTAAAAATTGATTTGTATAAGGTTGATATGGTGTAAATTACAGATTCAAATTCTTGGAATGCTACATAGATTGAAAACATTCTTTCTTAACCTGTTGATTGCCTGCAGTAACAATGTCTCACCTTTCAAAAGTTAGTAGTTTTCGAAAATGATAGTGTTGTGAACCCACTGTTCCTTTGAGCTTTCAAATAATGTTATACTAAGACAAAACAAAATATACACCTTCTAGGGGCCTGGCGGGATGGCTCAGTGGTCTAAAGCGCCTGCTTGGGAAAGCTTGGGCGGCTTCAGGGACCGCAGTTCGATCCCTGGCACCACATGCTGCACCAGCCCTGCCCTCGGGGAAGGCTGAGCCAGCCATAAAAATGAGTGAATAAACAAACAAAGGTTCTGAAACAAGAAAAAAAAAAAAGTAAATAAATAAATAAAAATATACACCTTCTAATACCAATATGTTAAATTTTTTCTGGTATTTTTTACATGCAAATGTTTAATTCATCTAGGAATTTAAAATGATGAATAGTGTGGATTATAAGAACTACGTTTCATTTTGAAATACTCAGTTTGTAGACAACTCTTAAAAAACCCACCCTTTATGCCCTAATTGGAAATGCTATCTTTTTTCACATATTAAACATCTACATATCCATCAGCTAGATTTTCTATTGTTTCTTTTTTTTTTTTTCCTATTGTCTCATTAGCTCATCTCTGTGCCAGTTTCATGCTTTTAAAATTATTTCATCTTAGAGCATTTGAGGAAAGCATGCCCTGAAGTGTGAAGTCCGAATCCTTTCCACTGTGCAGGGTCTTCCTGGTGTTCTCCCCCTTCTTGCGGCTCATTCTTCATGAGCAGATGGGCTCTAGGAAGTGCTTTGCAGTTCTCTGGTCTCACCCACTCTCGTGGGAGACATGCTTTGCATGCACATCGCTGTTTCCAGAGGCCCCAGTCCTCTAATCTAATCCAGAAACTAGCCCTTTTGATGCAAAGATGACCTCTAGTTTCACCATTCCTGGCCATCTCTTCTCTACCATATACAAAATTATTTTTCACCCCCTATATTTCTACCATTTTTCTTCCCTCTCACTCCCTGCCTTCTTCCCTCCCTCCCTCCCTCCCTTTTTCATTTCTTTCTTTCTCTCTTTCCTTCCTTCCTTCCTTCCTTTTTTCCTCCCTCCTTTGCTTGATGAATATAAACTATAAAAAATCAAGCATGCAGCTCCTTCTTCTTCCTTTTCCACCTGAAAAGTATATTTACTTAAGGAGCATGTCTTATTTAGTTTTGTATTCCTAATGCCTGTGTTTGTCATAACACAGAGACAATGCGCACACTCTGAACACATGAATGAACATCATCATGCCAAAATAACACGGTGCTACGAAATGAAGCAAGGCTGATAAGCCATGCTATAGATTATCATTATCTCAGTTACTCTTCTCTCATTGCTGGGATACGTGCTTGACACTCAAAATTAGGGGAGGAAAGGTTTATTTAGCTCATAGTCACTGGAGGTTTCTGTCCATACTTAGCTGGCTCCAAGGCAGAGCTGCGCATGGCAGAGAGAAGCCTTTCATGGCAGCAGCAAAGAGGAAGAGCAAAGAGAGTGGCCAAGGCTCAGGCAGCTAGCGAGCCTGTCTCCCCTCCTTACATTATAATGCAAATTACCTGTCCCAGGGCAGGTGTGGCACCGACAATAATCCATCACAAATTGTCCCATGACTGTGAGGCTTTGTGGGGGGGCGGGGGGACCACGTAGACACAAATCATAGTAATCATCTCTGAAGATATGACAATGATCTTAACGTGTGATGAAACAATTCGAAGTTCCCTTGTAATACAGGATCGGCAAGTCTGCCTTGTTCTTTCTATGGAGATGTGAAGCCTCATTGGCACACACTAAAAATATACTTGTGTTTGCAATAAGGAAGATCAAAATCATATTCGATTAACTCGAAATATACATAATGTTAAAGAAATAATAGTGCATTATCTAGTCAATATAATATCCCTTTCTGGTAAACAGGTCACATCTGTATGGCCAAGTTCTATAAACTGTAACAGACATCCCTGAGTTGGAGTGGGTGTTCCTTAGCTGGATTCTTTATTTCATGTGTGTTTTTGGAAAACATTCCTGCTTTGATATCAAATGATGTAGCAAACACAGTATGTGTGGTCCCTGGATAGTAAATTGGCTTCGCCTATACTGTATATGTAATTGCTTCTAGAGCAAATTGACACTTTCCTGCAGTGCCTGTAGGTCTGGACATGCTGCTAACCAAAGGCCATAGACCTCTAGTTTTAGAGATGAAAATATTTATAAAAGAAAACAAAAGGAAAAGATGCCTGTTAATTTTGATTTAGAGCAAGAATGTTTCATAGTTTTAGGCTAAACACAGACATACAAATAAAGAAAGAACATTTTTAATTCATACGGTGTTGCCTTTTTAATAATAGCAGACCCTTTGGATTTTCTTATGTAGCTTTTGGCATATACTATGATTTTAAAGGTATGTTTTAACTCAGGCGTAAAGAGGTCAGTTTGCTCTATGGCCTTTGAGAGGAGTAGTGGTTTTGACTCTTTGCTGTCTCTCCTGCCTTACTCTATCTCCTCTAAGTTAAAGGTTTTGAAATCTAATCTTTTTTTTTTCCACTATGTATTTAGCATCTGTCCAGGTCTACCCTTTTCCCAGTGTAAGAAAGTGAAATAGTACTCACAGATATTCTTAAACATGCCCTTCCTTGCCCCTGCCCAGAATTCACATATTCCAAAAGGAGACAATAACTCAACCACATTCAAATTTCTTTGTCTTTATTGTCTCTAAGATTTCTTTTTCTTAAAAGCGTAGGTACAACTGGGAATGGAGCTCAGTGGTACAACACTTGTATAGCATGCACAAGGCCTGGGGTTTAGTCTGCAGTAGTTTTATTGAAACATTAGTTTTTAAACCAGCTTTACTAGTGGTGACATTAAGTTTTAAAAATACCAGATTGTACATAGAGATTTATATGGTATGACTCTCAGACTTAGTTAGCTTTTACCAAAGAGGCTGTTTTTTTCTAACAGAAAAGGGACAACAACTTCTAGGTCATGAAGGCAGAAAAGAGACTTGCTGTGGTCTCTATTGGGAGTTCTTCCTTGGTCACCATGTTTCTCCAACCTTCTCTGGCTTCACAGAAATAAATTCACCAGCAGGAGCATCAATTGCGATAAAGTGAAGCCACAAAATACAAAGATGCAATCTACATATTTAGAAATCTCTAAACTAGAAGTCTCCAGCCCTTTTGGCACCTATGACTTGTATCCTGGAAGATAATCTTCAGTGATTGAGAGGTGGATTAAGGGCATGCGTTGGGGATAATCTGAGCCCATTGCATTTCTATTGCATATTATATCATCACTGTGATATTGTAACATACAATGAAATAATTGTACAGTTCATCATAATGCAGAATTAGTTGGTCACATCAGAGGGTGATAGGAGACAGTGATGCCTGAAGTATGTTCTTCACATCTGATCTATTCCATAATTTTGGTTTAGTTGCTGTCATTACAGAAAACCCTGATTCATAATGATTGGAAGCTGGAATTGGAAACAGGCTTTTCTGTGTTTTTGTGACAACTTCAGAATATTCTGCCTGGACTTTTGTCCTGAATGTATGGAGATTTGAAATTGTCTCAAGCATACTTTTAAGACTACTGTGATTTGCAGTCTCAAGCAGTTAATCCTCCTCTGACAGGAGAAACTGATGCGCCTGGCTTATTCACAGATGGGTCCTGGATCCATTTCTTCCAAGTTTGGAGGTCTTTTGTGGGAATAATGCTCAAAGTCTTTTGAAAGCTGAAATAGATGATCATCTACCTGCTGAGAGAAAGAAGTATCTGGCCCAGTCTCTTAAAATCTCTGTTAATGTTTGAAATATGTAAAAAAGAAAAAAAATCATTGATCATGCACCCCCCTCCCATAACTCCTGCTTGGGATGTACTCGCTTTATCCGCTGACTTGAACACAGTTGTCATTCTGCCCCAAAGTGATAGATGGAGCAGGGTAAATATGTCCCCCAAGAAAGCAAGGTATCAGGAAAGCATGCTGCTGGATTCTTTAAAAGAAGTCTCTGGAGTGCACTTTGCAATTCAAAAAAATTGACCATTAAATTTTACCATTAGAAAAACATTTCAGTTGTATGCAGAAGATAAAATTTGTGTAGTCTGCACCCATCCTCTCACAGAACGACACAAAAAGGCAGGAGTTAATGCCTTGCACGCACCTTGATGTGAATGATGACTTCCATCACATCCTGTGAAACGTTGTTCTGTTCAGGTGCCATTGTTGTCATAGTACAAAGCCTCATTCAGAAGCAACTTATTTTACCCACCTTATGACACCAGCAAACTATCCATTTATAGCAGCTACTTTGTGCATTCAGACACCAACACAAAAGGATCAGTCCAGTTTTCCTGATCTATAATCAAGAGTTTGAATAGTTGTGCAGCTATGGTTTTGCTTGGCAATGAATATGCACATTACATATCCTTGTACACATTCTTCTGAAAAGTATATATCCCCCAAATAAGTCTTGTTGCCTATTTTGAATAGGGAACAACTGAGAAACCTGGGTTGCATACTCTGGAGACTCAGTGCTCTCTAAGAGTTATTTATCCTCTGCCATTTCATCAGTCCATCGAGCTATGATCCTAGATGAGAGAGAAACACACACCACCTTTTGAGCTATCAATTTTTTAAAATTCATAACGAATGCCTTCAGCAGCAGTCAGGATGAGTTCTTTATCAATAGTAAAGGGCTTTTTAGTTTTAGCAATGCTGTTAGCCACTAAAATGATATGCTCAGTGTGTATACACTTTATGAAGTGGTGGCCTTCAATAAGTAACTCTGTTCGTTGTGCTTATGCTCCTCTTTTCTTCTGCAGAACTTGAAAGGCTCATCCTTTAATGCAGGATGCTCAGTCTCATGGCTTCATGTGACCACCAGGTGCTGTACATTATACAAAGCAGACCTGCAGCATGGGACTCACCTCCTTCAATAAGCCTCTAATTTAAGTAGGATTTTGGGATTTTTTTTTAATTGCAGCTCTCTTTTTGTTAACAATGCTAGATTCTTCTGCTGTCTTATCTGTTCTTGCTCCCTTTTCAGAGAAGCTCTCAGTGACATTTATATTTCACTCATTTTGATTGGGGTTAACTTGTAGGATTGTCAAAACTGAGACCAAGACAAGTGTACAGTGCCTGGATAGAAGTAGTAAATAAAATAATCATTTAGCCTTGTAAAGATGAAAACAAGCATCAGATTCTGACTTAAAGCCTGCTCCAGATGTATAATGAAAGTACAACTCGTTCTCCACTATAAAGCCTGCCACCAGAATCTCCTGTCACTCACTGATTAGATTTTGAGATGAATCTGAAAGCAACTAATTTACATGTTGGTGTAGTCAAACATCTCTGCTAATGTTCATGTATCTGTAGCCACTGCCCAGAACTAGCATCACTATCTCAGCTTCACCACAGGCCATCAAGCATTAGATTACCACAGGGACCTGCAATCTAGATTTGTATCATGGGCACTGCATCGTGAGGCTCTTGCTTCTATGAGAGCTTAAGTCTACTGGTGGTCTGATGGGAGGCAGAGCTCAGGTAGTAACATGAGCAAGAAGGAGCTTTTATTAACACAGATGAATCTTTGCTTGCTGGCTTGTCATTCATGTCCTGCCTGTGTAGCCCAGACAGACCTAGCCAGGATCCAGTATTTATCTAGGTTCAGGGATTGGGGATTCCAGCATTAATATCAACCAGTTTCATTTTATAAGCTTACCAGGGGCTGCTATCTTTGTTTTGCTGTGTGTGCACACAGCAGATCTCACTTCTCTTTGCCTCAGGACGCTTCTCGAAAGCTTTCTTAGTCTCTTTAGTGCCTATCACTCCTTTAATAAGAGGGCCAAGGTATGCACAGAGGATGAGGGGATTATAAATCACGTTAACATGAAATCATGGCAGTCTGTTTGTTTTCACCCTTTCTCTTCTCCAAGAGTGCACTCTTCTTGAAATAAGGATAAATAAAGAGATAAACAGGACCAAAAATATTCTGGTAGTGTAAATAAAGACATGGATCTGAAACTTCTTTCAGGGTACTCTGCACTGTGCTAGGATTTGCTCATGTATTATTCTCAGCACAGCCCTACTCTCAGCATAAGCCAGCATAATTGATCCCATATTTTATGTAAGGTAACTGAAAATCAGAGAAATTAAGTGGCAGAGGTCACATGATTAATTAGTGCCATAACTTTGTTTTTTTTGTTTTTTTTCCTTATGTTATGTGTCTTTTCACTAAAGGCCAAAGTCTGTTGTTTAAATGATTGGAAAGAAGTCAGTAAGGAAATAGTGACTTTAAACTCTAAATGTGCAAATAGATATTTTATCATCTTTAGTATTTCTGTCCTCAAATCACATACTAATTTAAAACAGTTTTGCCTTCTTTTTTTTTTTTTTTTTTTCATGTATTTAGTACAAGACCTATAGGGTCTCACTACACAAATCAGACTCATAGTGATTTTCCTGTTTTCATTCTCCCAAGTGCTGGGATTACAGGCACACACCACCATACCCAGTCTCAGTCACCATCTCAACAAGTTCTGGGAGTCAGGGACAGCATGGCCTGCTGGGGATCAAACCCACCTAAGCAGCTGCTTTAGTCTGCTGAGCTATCTGGCCAGTCCCTGTCACCTTCTTAAGTCCAGTTAGAAAGTTCTGAGAGACCCATACACGTCCAGTTGACCAAATTTGGATGACACCAAGGCAGCACTACAAGCTTCCCCCAACTCTAGACACTTAAGTCGATGGTGTTGTCATCTCCTGCAGGTAGCTCACTCAATTCATGAGTTCTGAGTTTTAGTCAGTATTCTCTTACCCTCCATGGTCCCTGGCTCCCTTATGAAAACAATTCTTGGGCATTGGCTTGCTCAAGGCAAACAAATAGGGAACAACTAGGTCATATTAAACCTAGTTCCAAATGAGAAACACGTTGGTTGCTGGTGCCTTCAGAAACATGGTATTCTTCAGAAACTCTTGCTGTAGAAAATATGCGGTTGCATTTGAGGGGGACATTTGAACTGTGTTTTGTTTCACTATTTGCTTTCTGTAACCGCTGATGCTGCCCCAAGTATCATCTTACAATCAGACCACTTGGTGATTATAATATTTTCTAGTTAAATGACATTTAAGGCCTCATTTTATGAGCTCCAGCATAATTGGCTAATTTGGTAAACTCCAGATGTGTGAGATAATGTGCCACTCATTTGAGTGCCTTTCAGACGGCCTAAATGGCACAGCCCCAGGAGGCATAATCACTGCTTCTTGTTTTCATTAAGAAAGGGAATGAGTGGCTTGTGACACAGACAAAAGAAGCGGGATGTCTAGATTCTAAATTATCAACTTAGTAAGATTCGGGCATTTCCTTGTGGTTGGCGGACTCATTCTGAGACCTTCAGCTACATTGGATGTCTCAATGGGTCTACCTTTTGAAAAGTGGTTTGCCAATCTATATGGCCAGCTGATTGTTAAAGCACCCTCAGAAAACAGACCTACTCTTGTAGGAATCGCCCTAGGTCAAGGGGTCTCTGCACCCTCATGGAGAATGAGGGCTGTGTTAGAGTTGAAGAGACAAAAGCAGAGGTAACTCTTCCCACAGCCAGAAATTCTAATGATCTCCACAGTCTGTGTACTTACCACCTAAACTGAGTTCCAACTTCAGAATGCTCAATAGCTTTGCTGTCTTCTTTTCTCAACTAAGAGAAACCACTTCATCCACCCAGCATTGTCACACTGGAATAGGGTGGACAGTTCTGGGCACGACAGTTTCCTTACCCTGAAGCTGGTCTCTTTTGTCTGTAGATCCAGTGAAATTCACATATGGCTGAATCTTCACTCAGATGGGATCAGTGCCACACCCCAGAGATAATCTGCAGAGCACCTATAGTATGTGCAGGTCATGTAATGTTGGCTGAAACTCTAGTTTTCCCAAGCAAAATCTGCTTTGGATAGGTGCCAGAGGTGTTCCATGACTTCTCTAATCAGTTTCCTAGTACCTGACTGTGTTTTTTCTGCTCTGTATTATTGTCCTAATGAGCCCCTCCCTCATTCCCACCAGAGCTCCCTCAAATACATCATTTTTTCATAAATATAGATATGGTGACTAAAGAAAATAGGCCTAGCTACTTGGGTTCTCACATTGCAAAGATCAGGTCTAGCTTGCCCCAACTGCTTAATGGTGAAAAAAAAAAAAAAAAAAAAAAAAAAAAAAAAACCCAGCAAATTTTCCTTTATCTTGGGAAAAAGGAAATTTAAAAGGTAAGGTTAGAATTTGAAGAATATACTAAACCAGACTTCATCTGGTAAGTCTTAGGAGTGAGGAGCCCAGGTCTAACCTGGGCTAAAATGGCCTCAAGTAACCGGAAGCCATTTTAGTCTTCCAAATCTCTTGCTTTGGAAAGGAGACAAGAGGTAATTGACTCAATTATGGAAATGCCATTACCATTCTTGAATAGTCTTTGTTCCTTGTCAAAATGGTTTAGGGCCGGCCTGATAAGCTCAGCAATCTAAAGCACCTATTCAGGCAGAGTGCAGTGGCCAGGGTTCGATCCCTAGCCTGCCAAACCGGCCCTATCCCCAGGGCGCACTGAGAAGGCTATTGAGACTGGGTGTGGTGGCAGTTACCTGTTATCCCAGCACTTGGGGGGCTGAAAAGAAGAGAATTACTGAGTCTGACCTACATAGTGAGACCCTGAAGACCTGTCCTAAATACAGAATGAATGAATGAATAGATTAATTAATTAATTTTTTAAAATGGGTTAAACTGGGTGTGGTGACCCAGCACAACAATAATCCCAGCACTCCTGAGGCTGAAGCAAGAAGACTGCCATGAGTTTAGAGCCAGCCTATGCTACATAGTGAGTTGAAAGCTAGCCTAAACTACCGAGTGCAATCCTGTCTCAAAAAAAAATAAAAGTTTATTACTAGATGCAGCAGCACATGCCCATAATCCCAGTTATATGGAAGGCTAAGACAGGATTACAAATTGGAGACAAGCCTGGACAATTTAAGGAAATGCTCCCTTCACTATATTAAAACCAAATGAGCTGGGGATGCGGTCCAGTTCAATCCCCAGCACCTCTTGGGTAAACTATCCATTGGTGTCCTCATAGAATTAATTCGAGGATCCTTAGAGGACATCAAGTTTTATGAGTGCCCCAGTCCCTTAGATAGGTGCATATAACCTGAACCTATACTTTTGACTGCTTAAAATCATTTCTAGATTATTTATAAGTAAAACAATGCAAATACCATGACAAGGAAAATGACAAGAAGAAGCTCTATGCATGTATAGTTCAGAAGCAGTTTTTGAAAAACAGTGTCAATCCATGGTTGATTGGATCCTTGAATACAGAACTTATGAATATCAGGATTCCTGTGGCACCAACTGTAATCTCTATTTACCCAAAATATGTGTGGCTAAAAATTTTAAATATAGAATTCTTGCTCCATGTTGAAAATGACTAGACAATAAGGGAACAAATACCAAAGGAAAATGGTCAGTAGCTTATTTCAGTCTTAGAAAACAAAAACAGTCCACTAAACTATTGCACATTATTTGGCATTTATATTTTACCATGTTGGCACCACTGAGAAACTGTGGAGTTGTCAAACAACCCCACCAGCTGGTAAAGTGGACCACACTCTGCTCCCTCCTCCCAGTCATGGAGCTGATGAGTTTCTGCTGTGCTCAGGTAGCAGCATTCAGGACCACTATGTCCCAGATGGAAGATTCCTTTTCTAAATCAGAGGGCTTTTATTCTACCCACAGAGTGACCTTTACAACGGTGTCACTCCTAGATGCTGTCATCACTGCAGACGGCAAGCTGACAATCACAATGGACACCCCCAGCCTCACACAGCAAAGTTTTCTGATTTACAGACTGGTCTTTGGACCAAAGAATAAGTGAAAACGTTTACAGTGCTATCAGCCACCAGAGAGCCCGATTAAGAGACCAGACCCAGCCTCATTCTGCACAAGGTGCTGACAGGAGGAAAAGAGGCCCAGGTGTGTGGGGGGTGTGGTGGGGGAGGAGTTGTCTTTGGTTTCTTTCACGTTGGAAATGTTTCCAGACCTTTATTTGAGCTTATTCTACATTTCTGATGAGTTAGAATATAGTAACCTTAGAGGAAAATAGTCTATTGGTTAAAAAAAAAAACTGAAATAGTTTTTAAAGTGATTGTTAGACTGAACATTTACAGATGAAAATGAGGGGGAAATCCTCTTAAAATGTAGTGGTCTTTTGCTTCCTTCACTAGAGTGATTCTTCGGTAGTTCACTTGTTGGATGCAATCGTGGAAGGTGTTGTTTCCCTAATTTCTCTCAGTGAGCTTCTTATTTGTGTGCAGGAAGGCTATTGATCTTTGACTTTTGAATTTGTATCCAGCTACACCACTGAAACTGGTTACTAAATTGAGAAGACTTTCGGTGGAGGTTTTGGGATCTATGCAGAGGATCATCTCATCTGCAAATAGTGATGATTTCATTTTTTCCTTTGCCATTGTTATTCCTTTTATTTCCTTCTCTTGTTTAATTACTCCGGCTAATCTTTCCAGAACTGTACTGAATAGGGGTGGTGAGAGTGGACGCCCCTGTCTCATTCCTGATTTTAGAGTGAAAGCTTTCAGAGTTATTTTCCCCCATTTATTATGATGTTGGCAGTTGGCTTGTCATAGATATCATAGATGAATGACTAAAGAAGACGTGGATTTTTTTTAACTACTCTGCCACAAAGAAGGATAAGCTTGAGAAATTTCTAGCTAAATAAGATGTGCCTTGAGGGCATAATTTTAAGTTACATAAACTGGACCCACGTGTGTCAGGGCTGCATGGTTTCTCAGGTATGAGAAACTGAAAGTGTAAATAAGAACTGAAATGGGTGATAGATATTGTGAAATAGGAGGAAAGTGTTCAAATGGGAACTAGGGATGGGAGAGGGGGAAAGGAAAAGGAAATGATGAAAAAGGAAGGAAAATGGAAATGAAGCTTTTGTAAATAAGGAGGGGAAAGGGGCTGAAGGGAGGGGAGGGGAATGGGAAAAGAGTGAGTCAAGTTGTGCCATCAAGTTGTGTCATGTATAGGTATAAATTCACGATGTCAAATGTGATCAATATGTGTACTTAAAATATGCTAATAAACACAGTTTTAAAAAGCTATTAAAAAGCACTGTTATTCCTGGATCTTATTGTCTCATTGTGCAAAGTAACATAGCCTTGATTTAACAAGTACAAGGAGGCTGTCATCTTATCTTCATTGTTGATTTGGTGCAGTTTTGGGCTAGTCTCATGATTTGAATGGTACCTTTTTTGTGTATGCAGGGTCTCACTACTCAGCTTGAACTCATAGTGATCCTCTTGTTTTCAGCCTCCCAGCACTGGTATTATAGGCATGCACCACCATGCCTGGACTTAGTCACCAATTCAGTGTACCAAAAGGTTGGCATGGGGTGCCAGGGATGGAACTCTGCCCCTTGTGTTACCTAATCACACTCTTTGTTCACTGTGATATCTTGCTGGCCCTTGAATGGCACTTTTCATCTAGGTGATTTCAAACTAGAGGAAGGGAATAAGTTTTGATACCATTGTTATAACATTGATTACATTTAGAAGCATGTTCAGCCCTTTTCTGTTTGTAAAATGTGTCCCTATGTACCACTGTGCTTAACGTTCATCAGAACTCTAACAAGATTGAATATGGGGCGTAAAATTTATTTTTCTCATCAGGAAATAGGGGAAGAAGTGTTGCAATTTTTACAGCATTCTCCAGCTGGTATATTAGCAATGATAGAAGAAACATCTCTATTTCTGCCATCTCCTTCATAAGTTTAATGTATTGCTATAGAATGTATATCAGTTTCCTGACTAGTAGAGAAGAGATTGTATGAGTGATTATGAACAAATTTCTAGTCCACACACAAGAAAACCTCAGGAGAAAAGAGTTCAGTGGGCATGTGCCTAAGGTGGGTTTTTCATCATTGGCACACACTATCTGGCACCCACATGTGAAAGGAGGAGAGATTAGTTTGGCTCAGGGTTTCTGGGGATGCAGTCCATGGTGAGCCATTGCCAAGGCAGAACCATCATGGTGGAAGGCCCAAGTGTAGAGCTTCTTGGTTCAAGGCAGCTGAAAAACAGGACAGAAGAACCATGCTCAAGAAAAAGGGACCAGGTGTCCGGCATATACTCTAAAGCCATACCTTCATGACTCACCCAAAAGTATGCTCTGCCAATCCCTGAGGGGGGCCCCAGATCCAATCAAGTTGGTTCTCCACCCTAACCATCACAGAATCCCCAGGTAATATAGATTTGATCCTGAGAACTCAATGCACAGATTTAGTATTTTTTAAAGAAAGATCTGAACAAATGCAATTGAACTAACAGGTATTTTGCAGGGTGTACCATGATCCCATGAAACCAAGATGGAGGCTTCTGACTTAGGACAGGCAGAGCCATTCCAGGAGGAAGTTACCAACTTCAGGTTCAAGTAGACTCGCTGCATGAACAGTTACATGACATTAGTGTTTTTGCTGCATGAACAGTTATATGACATTAGTGTTTTTGCCTAATGCAGCTTCGATATTGAGTAACATGCAGGAAAACCTCATAAAATCTAAGATCAGGCTTTTCATGAAAGTTGTTTGAACACAAGGCCCAATGAGCATGAAACGCATCATATAAGTACAATATATATTGAAATATCTAGGCACTAAAACCTAGAGCATTTGCCAGCCATACACAGTGGCTTTGCTCATCTGTTGACAAACACTGTTTATAGTCTTCCTTGTTTGTCCACAGGTAACTCAGGAAAGCCAAGTCCTGTGGACCAAGAACTTTCATGTTGCACTTACAGTGGTGATAAGAAAATAAGACCTAAAGTGTGGGATGAGTTCTGTACACTTTTTAGCAGAAGTTTTCAATATTTTTGCCATAGAAATGAGTTCTCTGAGTTCTTGGCATGAAAACTCTTTCCTGTTCTACAAGAGTCAAGAGTCAAAAATCAGAACAAATGATGGGCAATGCTATCATTATCATTTTGCATTCTTGAACATTTCTGTGAACAAGTCAACATGAATTTTAAAACTCAAATAATAGAAATTTTGAAAGTTGATGTTACTGATAAAAGAATTAAAATTTAAGCAATATGTAATGTAATCCATTAATCTACAGAACATATCTATACCTAGATATCTGGCTTTATGTGTAAAATGACATGTGTTAGATTACTGAAAATCTTCTACTGTCTGTTTACTACTTAATCTCCATCATCTGGCTCTGTCTATAACCATATTTTTAGCCGGCTAGCTTAGAAGTCACCACTGGACTCCTGCCCTTTCCCCTAGCATTTGACATACTTGATTATAACTGGTGCTAATATCTCCTCAGAAAGAAAAGGTGCTAACAATTGGGACTCTTTACAATGATTTGCCAATGAGTAAAGGTGTTTGCTGAATGAGATGGAGAAATTTTGAATGACTTTCTAGCTTTTAGCTTTGATGGCTATTGATCCAATATATGTCATTTTCTTTCTTCTTTTTCTTTTTTTTCTTATACTTTAGCAAAGGGTTTACAGGATGTTCAGGGTCTCATTACCAGATCAGGCTCATAGTGATTCACCTGTTTACAGCCTCCCAAAAGTTGGGATTACAGGTGCACGCTGTCATGCCCAGTCTCAATTGGTGTCTCAGCACGCCCAGGAGGCAAGGCTGGCATGTCAGCCAATTTATGTCACTTTCACATTCATAATTTTTTTTGTTTTATTCTGGAATATTTTTACTATTTCTGTTATATGTCTCCCTAAATGGCTCACTGTCCTGGAAGCTCAGTTGTTGATGGACCATGATGGGAACTGATTAAACCATGATCCTCAGTCTTTATCAATGGATTGATCCACTGATGAGATCATAATTTCATGACCCGGCTGAAGGATGATGGAAATAGGAAGTGGAGGCCTCACCAAAAGGAAGGAATCATAGGGATGTGAATTTGGGGACTATATCTGGTCCCACCCACTTCCTTTCTGACTCTTTTGCTTTGTGTGCTCACTGCTACGAAGTGAGCAGCTTTCTTGTGGTTGGTCCTTGCACCTTAATACTTCTGCCGTAGAGCTAACACTCATTACCTGAAACCTGTGAAACTATCAGCCCAAGAAATCCTCTCCTCTAAGCCATGCATCTCTGGTATTTTGGCCCAGTAGTGGAAGAGTGACTGACAGCATTTCTTCTTGATCCCCGGGGTCAGGAGCCACTAAAATGATCCCAATAATCTGCTCCCTGTATTCGTGGCCTTGTATAATCCCCATACTTCGAACATGGGATAGGCTGATTTAGTCTCTCCCAGTGAAGAGAATATAGTGGATGGGTTTTTGTGTACAAACACGTACTAATAATAAAAATAGAGAAAAATGAAAAACTCCGAGTTCCACATTAAGAGTGCTTTCTTACAATTCTTGCTCTTGTGTGTTCCACTCTCAGAGATGAGCTGCCCCATAAAGAAGCCCATGTGCCAAATATAGATCTTCCCCTGAGAAGGATCATTCACCTCAGATGCCCATGTTCGGACTTGGTCTTTGAATTTCGGGGTCTGATTTTTTTCTTAGTTCTTTATATATGCTAGACAGAGGTCCTCAGTGTGAGAAACAGTTGGCAATATTTTTTTCCTATTTTTCTTTCTTTTCACTCTCTTGGTGATTTCTTTAGAAGTGCAAAAACTTTTCAGTGAATGAGATTCAAGTTGTTGGTTGGTTATTCAAGAGATGCAAATTAAAACACTGAGATTCCATCTCACTCCAGAAAGAAAGACTAGCATCAAAGAATCAACTAATCACGAATACTGTCAGGGCTGTGGGGAAAAACTAACCCTTCTCCTCTGTTGGTGGAAGTGTAGACTGGTACAGCCACTGTGGAAATCAGGGTGGACATTCCTCAAAAACAGAGGATTAGCTGTCCCATTCAATCCAGCTATTCCCCTCTTGTGTATTTTTTCAGAAGAATTAAAAACAGTGTACCACAGCAATATATGTGCACCCATGTTTATAGTTGTACAATTTGTAATAGATAAATCTTGGAAACAATCCAAATGCCCACCATCCAAGGAATGGATAAAAAGATGTGGTATTTTTATACAGGGGAGTACTACTCAGCTATAAAGAAGGACAAACTCGAGGTTTTTCTTAGGTAAATGGATACAACTAGAGACAATACTTATAAGTGATATAAATTAGGCCTACGTATGTAAACCTGGTATTATCTCTCTAGTATAAGAAAGTGAAAGCAGAAACAAGATCGAAAATGTACAATAGATAATATGATAGGGAAAGAAACCCTCAAAAGAAAAGAGCTAGGATCTGAATAAGGAGAAAAGAAGACAGGGAAAAGAATATGAATGTATATTATATATTTATATATATATATATATGCATACATATTACAAATATATGCACCTTAATATATAATAAATATATGATGATACATGCTACTAATTTCTATTATTTAACTGAAAACAACAGGTTGCTTTTATTTTGTTTGATCATTTTTGCATACCTATATCTTGTAACCTGGGCATCTACTTTGCAGCTAATATTATGCAATATATTAACCATTATTAACTTCCTACTAATTTGTTTTGAAAGTCTGTATCATTTTATTGTTTTTCTCTCTTTAAAATTAAAAATGAAGAAATACTATTATATAAAACTAAAAACAAAAAAAGAAGCTCATGTAGCAAGGGCCTAAGAGGGCCTCCTGTCACCCATTGAGCTGAATCCGCAACAACCACATGAGTAGGCTTGGAACTACATATCCCATAAGCCCTCAGAGAAACCAGTCTACAACATGGCTGCTACTGTAGGAGAGACCTTGAGTTGCAGGCACCTAACTAAACCAGACATAGGGTCCTAACCCACAGAAACTTTGTCCTGAGAATGTGGTACTACTACGTGTGGGGGAAATTTATTCCACAGAAACATCTGAGACAGATCTGAAATCCTTGACATGATGTATTTCTGAGCTCTCCAAGTCTGGTTTGACTCATATTTTTTCTCAGCCAGCATCACCCATGAATATTGTGTGCTAACCTTTCTGAACCAAGTATTACTCCTGAGTTATTCTTCAAGTGCCTTATCTAGGCACCAAGAACGCCTTTTCCCTTTTTATCATGATGCTTTCTGCATCATGCAAAGTGGAATTATGACTCATCTGCTTTATAGCATCTTTCCCCTCTGATACCATTTACCTTTGGTATCAAAGAGAACTGACTAGAATTTCACCCACAAGTTTTTTGACCTGGGACAAATTACTTAATTATATTGTAATTTCCTCCTGTTCAGTATGGAGATAAAAGTGTCTACTTTTATGGTGCTGCTAGCACTTTATAGTAATACATGACCTATAAACATGCCCACAATTTTAACTAGTTTTGGTTTTAGTATCTTACAGTGTAGCTAATTATGGGTAACTAGTCATGGTTATGTAATTATGTAGAACTATGATGAAATCATATTTGGGCTTGTAATAGTATAGAGCTTTGTATATAACCATCACCCAATTTATGTTGCTGATTTAATTAAATGATTACTGGTTTCATACATTTGGCTCTTCTAACCACATTCATATAGAAAATAGAGTCTAATCAAAATAAACACCAAGAAAAATATATGACTCCCATGGTATCATTATGAACAAGATCTTTCTTTCTTTCTTTCTTTCTTTCTTTTCAGAACTGGGGATTGAACTCAGGACCCTGCACTTGCTAGGCAAGTGCTTATTCTACTAAGCTATCTCCCTGGCCCTATGAGCAAGATTCTAACCATGATAATTTGTCTCCAAAACAACATCATTCTAATGGTCTCAGGAAAACAGTAGAATTATTTGAATACTGTACTGGGTTAGACTGGAACATACAGTTTTTAAATTCAGGTGATCTACCTTTGGCAAGCAACACTGAGTGATATGGAGAAATCTAGTTAGGGAAGCTGAAATGTGTGCAGAAGATGCAAGTGAAACTCAAATGCAAACAGTGTACAACTATCAATTGGAATATGTTCTGTCCTCACTGCTATTCTTACAACAAACACTGTCTGGGGCTCACTAAGCATAGGGACCCAAAACAGTGTATAGTTGATTTGGTCCTCACCCAGCTAGTTTGTAAGCAGGACCAGGATCATGGAAAGAATTAATTTTGTGAACTGAGGTAATAATGTGACATATATATATATATATATATATATATATATGCCTAATTAACTATAGCCCAATGAAGCCTATATGTGTGTATATATTTTTTCAAATATATATATATATATATATATATATATATATATATATAACTCATCTTGTTCATTAAAAGATGAAGTAACACAGAAGAAAAAGAGATCAAGGATTAGAATTATAAAGCACAATATTAAAACTTTTGCTTCTAATCATGAATGAGTAACTTGTAAGAGAACAACCCCCCTGCTGAAAAGAGCAATAAACAGAGGAAATACACAAAGCTACTGTTTGAAAGCATTAGAGGGCAGAGTGCGAGAACAGCTGTAAGACCCTCCAAGGAAAGGAAGGAAGCCTAATTAACTAAGCTGTACACTCACCCAGGTTCTTTTTTTCTTTTTAATCTAAAGGCTCTGCTAAGTCCCATAGGGAGGACTGCAGGAAACCAAGACTAAGTTGGCTTGAGGAGGAGGCTTATACATTGACATTCAGGGAGATGCCAGGTGGCTGAGACCTGAGCAGCGAATATTCTGGAGGATAGGGAAACTGTTAAGAAGTGAGCCCAAAGATCTCTAAGTCATTTCCCCATGAGGCATTTGCCTACTGCTGTGTTCATATGAGCAGGAAGACTAGCCAGGAAACATCACAAAATGCATAAGAACCAAAACCAGCAATTAAGAAGCTGTAGAGAGAAGAATAGAGTTTCCAAAGCCCCGTGATGCTGTGATAAAGGGTTAGCATTCAAGTCCTGTCAGATGAAAGAATTTTGACTGGAACCCTGAGCTTTCAGTTAAGGTTCAGAATATCTACTCCCAAGAATAAGAGCTCAGCCCCAGTGAAAGAGGACAAACATGAACATCACGCTGTCCCTAGCACAGCCGAAGCCAACCCTCAGCAAGATGAAGGTGATATACCACAATCCATTGGCTTGGGTGGAAAAAATGTACTCCCCGCCTTGGAAGGGAGGGGCTACACTTGAGCAGTTCCTCTGGCTTTTGTGCACAAGATGCTGTGTTCAATTAAAAAAAATTATAGGGTCTTAGGGTTAAAAATAATGAAATAATCAACTATCAAAAAAAAAAAAAAAAAAGCCCAATAATGTGTGATTCAAATTTCAGAGTTAGCAGGTAGAGTTTTTAAATTTTATTTTTACTGTGGTTATGCACACATAACAAAATCGATCATTCTAGTGATTGTTAAGGTACACTGCCTGCTAAAACTGTGCGCTCTTGCTGCTGCTCTAACATAATCACTACCGATGGCCAGGCACTTTTTCATTTCTCAAACTGAAACTGTGTATCCATTCAACCATAATCCTTAATATTGTTTTCTTGCCTGCAGTCCTTGGAAACTTCTATTCTTTTTTTCCTGTCTCTATGATCTTGACTGCTGTAGGTACCTTGAATAACATGAATCATACAGCGTTTGCCCTTTTGTGGTGGATTGGCTTATTTCTCTTTTAATACAAGGTGTTCAGGTTTCATCCATATGGTAGCACAGGTCAGAATTTCCTTCCTTCTTAAGCCCGTCAAGTATTTTATTATACATATGAACCACATTTTCTTCATCCATTTACACCTGATAGTCAGTGAATGTTTGTGCTGCTTTTGTCTTTTCGCTATTGTGAATAATGTGGCCCAAAAGTGGGCCTACAAATAGCTGATCGGGCCCTTGCTTTCACTTCTTTTCAGTACATACCTGCTAGTGGAATTGCCAGGTAATATGTACATAGTCTAGTGCCTCATAGGTGGCAGGAATTTGAACCTAGGTTTTCTGGGTCCAGATTTTCAACCCTATAGTATTTTTAAAATATACTTAAAAAAATAAGCCAGGTATGGTGACACACACCCAAAACCCCAGCTACTCAGGAGGCTAAAGCAAAAAGATTGCAAGATCAAGGCCAGTCTGGGTAGTGTCCTGTCTCAAAGAGTAAAGTAAAAAAGACTAGAGGTTTAGTTCAGTGGTACAGTGCTGGTCCAGCTTCCAGGAGACTCTGGATTCAACTCCCAGTAACTCCTGTCACGAACGTGCGCGTGTGTGCGCGCACGCACACAGACACACACACACACACACACACACACACACACACACACACACACACAAACACACGCTTTTCTTTGGCTAAGTATCTTCTTATAATTTTAAGAAAATAAATGGAAAATCGAGAATCCAGATTGCTTGATGCCAGTACTTGAAATATGACCTTTACTTTTATTTATTTATTTTTTTTCAAAGCTCCTTCAGGACAGTGGGACACCACTGAATATATTTTGGCATGGGCTCTGATATGCATGTTGGAGACAGGAGAAATATCACCATGGTGAACAGAAGGTCCGGTCTTTCTCCTTCAGCTCCAAATTGCTTGAGGCCACAAATACAAGCCATGGGTTTAAATGTGACACTCTCAATTTCCTCCTTTCTTGTTTGTGGATCTTAGTCTCAGGATGCTGACATTCTCTCCTTCCTACATCCCTGGACTCATTCCTTCCTCTGCCCCATCATCTGTCTTAAGCGTTTAATCTTTTAGCTGCACCTACTCAGAGCATGATGGTCTCGATGGCAGGCGTCTCCAGCGACGGGACACTCCTTGGGGAAATTCATTTTCTTTCAGTCTTGGCAGGGACAATCACGCATTTGCTACACAGAACAAAGCTAGCATTCACGGGGACCTTAAAATTCCCAATATATTTGTCTTTAGCTCTTTTCCTTAAATTCTGTTTACTCAGGTTACATTTCTGTGTGCCTCTCATTCTATTTTGATCTCTTAAATACTCTAATATGATTTCCTTCCATTCCCTTCCCTTCCCTCCTTTCCCTTCCCCTTCCTTCCTTCCTTGCTTCTTTGCCTCCTTCCTTCCTTCCTTCCTTCTTTCCTTCCATCCTCTCTTTCTTACTTTCTTTTCATTCTCTTTTTCTTCTTTCTTCATGCTTCCTTACCATCCTTTCTTCTCCTTTTCTGCCTGACTTTCTTTAAAAATTGGCTTTTTTATGCAAAAGTAGTAAAATGAAAAGCTCCTTTTTAAATTTTTTATACTATGGCTGGCTCAGCCTGCCCTGGGGGTGGAGCTGACACAGCATGTGGTGCCGGGGATCAAACCACAGTCCCCGCAGTTAGCTAAGCTTTCCTAAGCAGGCGCTTTAGACTGCTGAGCCATCTCACCAGTCCTAAAAAGCTCCTTCGTGATAGTGCACAATCACATTAAATATTTCTTAGTTTTTCTGGTGTGAGACCCAGTTTCATAAAGATTAGAAAGCTTTCTGATAGAGGAGATGAAAAGGGCAAAGAACTATAGTCCAGCTGCAAACAGGCATTTACATCTCTTCTGTATTTATGTCATTTCCTTTACCAGTCTGATAAGAATACTTGTTATAAACCTATCAAGCAAATATTATTTAGTATCTGTCCATGCATACAAAGCCCTCTGTTAAGCGGCCTACTGGGTACCAAAAAAGAGACACCATTCTGGCTTCTAAATTCTTAACTCTTCAATAAAATGACCATATGAGCAAAAATAATTAGTATTTTTCTATGAATCTTTTGAAAATAATCCTGAAAGCAACTGCAAAAATATGAGCGTTTCGACCAGTTGGGAAATACGTTTGCATTTCAATACCTATCTCCTCACGCCTCACACCATTCTCAATTACAGGAAAAACCCCACCAAAACTACGAAGGGACTTTCCAGACAGAAGGAAATGGTCCCCATAGGAAATAGAAATCTTCAAAGTGTCCTTTTCATTGAACTTGTTCCTCTTCCTATGACAAATGGACACATCCAACATAAAATTTAATTGAGACCCAGTAAAGCAAGGGTCTGGCTTACCTGAACAGGGAGGTCACAGCATTCCATGAAGGAGACAGCCAGGCGCTAACAACACATCAGCTACCTCATGTTCCAGGACATTGAGCCTCTAATCGCTGCCGGCTCTTGGGACCATCATTTACTTGGGATGTCAACAGCTTCCCATTAAACTCTGCTGGGAGATTCTATTTTACATTTCTTTTTCTACATTTGTTCTAATTTAAGAGCCAATATACATATTGACAATTCTTTGACAGCAAAGAAAAAGTCGCCAGGAGTGTATCTGTTTATTGAGAACTGACAGCTTTATAGCTAACATAAAAATAATCTAATGTTTATTGGGTCAAATGTTTTGACTGAGGATTAAGGGAAACTACTGAACAGAGAAAATCTTTTTATCCTGTTCAGACTTTTCAAATAAGGTTTGAGATCTGCTACATAAAACTTTTTCTGTTGAGTTCCTTCAAAACTTTTCCCTTAATTAGTTCCATTACTCGGTGTCTTATATTTTTCTTCCCAAATTATGTTTTATGACAAAAGTTTTGTGTTAAGTAAAATGTTTATAGGGAGATGCTACTGTTCTGAGACTCTGCTGTAGAATTTGTGTGGTCCATGCAAATCTTCTAGCTAATACTAAATCATAATCTAAACCACACTGTTCATCATGGAAGTTTGTTTCATATAGCTTAGATATAATAAGAACCCTTGGATATTTTTATTATTGTCATTTTGGTCTTTCATGTTAGTTATGATTGAAAGTAGGCAGGGCAAATTCTTTGCAACTACTCTAAAACTGTTTTAAACTGATAAGGACTCTTTTATTTTACCGTTTTGCCTTAGCAAATATCAATATTAGATTGTTTATTTCTAGTGAGACATTTGAAAGATCTTAAGAAATAAGCTCTTTCTATAAGTGTAATAGTGTAAAAATTGAAAATAATTGATTTAAATTATTCATTGTAATAGTGTTAGGTTGACAATGCTTGACTAATTTCTTTTTAATTTGATGTTATTTATGATCACCAGTCCTGTTTTGGTTCCTTATATTTTTTCCTCAAAATATGAAGAACTTCATAGTCATGCGGCACCCCCAGCGCTATTCACAGTGGCAATCGCTTCTCCATTTGCCACAGCTCCCATCCCAACCCTTCTCTTGATCCTGCTTTCCACTGAGAAAAATCCAAGGGAAGAAAAATTTAGACAACTTGTTAAAGGTAGCGCTAGAGCTACTGGAGAGAAAAATGGAGGCCTAGAGGCCAGGCTCCCCAGCTGAGTCCAGCGTGAGGTGGCTCAGTGTGCGGGCTTTCTCCCTCAAAAAAGACTCTCTCCTGACAGCGCTGATACATGATCAGAAAGGTAGCCTGGTTTTCAGTTTCATCTGTAAAACTAATGTCTCACTAGCAAAGGACATTTTTCATGAAAATAGACTGTCTCTCTACATGTCAACAGACTGAGGTGAATCTGGAAATATCAGAATCTTGCAGCAGCTGAGACGTAGTTGTCTCAAAACATTTATGCCAGATGTGTGCCTAACACTCCCAAGCTTCTATAGTACCAGTGAGAATGTCGTGGGACTCAAAAGAATTCCTGAATTATCCGTGGAATTTCACAAATATTTGCCAAACTAAGCAATATAACAGTGTTTAACTGTTCAAGGATAGATCTGGTCCTCTTAATATCTATCTATCTATATATATCTGTATCTATATCTATATCTGTATCTATATATCATGTTTTACACTGACAATGCAAAATATGTGATATACTCCTTAATAGAGTAAATCTGGCCTTAAATTCTCCTTGCGTCATGTTCATGGTGGTGATGATTGCCTGAATTTTCAGGTGCTAGCATGCCTGTAAGTGCAAGTCCACTAGCAGACGTGGCACTTGTGGATGTGCACCACTGCAATGGCATGTTGACTCCTCTTGAGAGTTGCTATCCTGTGGCCATGTGGGTCTTCTGACTCTGTTGTACTGTGCTCCTCTTTCTTATCAGATCTCATTTTCAGAAACATTCCTTATGTGTCCCATGATTGGGACTTGTTGAAACAATTGTTTTGCATTTGGGCCACACTTGTTCTGAAGAGATTACAGCCGATACTGTGCTGCATCGCAAGTCCACACCTCCTCTGCTGCAAATCTGCAGAAACTGCCTGCTGCTTTGCAGACACAGCTCTTGGTGGTGACATGATTCTCAGTTTCTCTTCTCTTTTTTTTATTGCATTTAACAAGAAATAGCAAGACTGGGGAGATCGCTCAGTAGAATAAGCACTTCATTGGCATGTGCAAGGGCCTGAGTTCAATGTTCAATTCCTGGTTCCACAAAAAAAAAAAAAAAAAAAAAAAAAAAAGAAATAGCAATGTGACAGTTTCAAAACACATTAGTAGTACATTTCCACTATTTGATACAATGCATATTGTTGTCTTCTTAGTAGTTATACAGAGCACAAGGTGTAGATGTGATAATTTTTCTAATTATTATTGGTACAAAAACATTCCTTCTCATTGAACTAAGAGAAAATAGTTGTATACATAATCCACTGTTTGATAATCACAGTGGGTTATTGGCAAAACTGGCAATGTTGGAAGCTGTTGATTTAAGCCTTTTGTAGCTCAGCATTCTAATCTAGCTTTACATTTTATACCTTGTGGTTAAGCTTTTCTGCTGGGCAGCTAAGAGCAAGTTTAAGCATGACCTGTATAACAAAATGTGTAACTTTTGTATCTCCCAAGGTCAGTCAAATCCTCTCAGGGTTTACTTTAAAACGATGTAGAGTGCTTTGTAGAACTGTTGTCAGTGGAGACTCCTTAAGAAACTAGCACTGGAAATCCCATTCAATGCAGCTATACCTCTATGGGGAATTTTCCCCAAAGAACTAAAAACATCATACCATAGTGATATCTGTGTGCCTATGTTTATGGCAGCATGATTTGTAATAGCCAAACCGTAGAAGCAACCAAAATGCTCATCATCTGAAGAATGGTTGAAAAAGATGTGATTTTTTTTATAGAATGGAATATTACTTAGCTATAAAGAATAATAAACTAGAACACTTCAGGTATAAATGAGTGTATCTTGAACATATACTCAGAAGTAAAATAAACCAGACCTACACGTGTAAATATCATATAGTCTCCCTAGTGTAAGAACCCAAAGGAAGAAATAAAAATGGAAAGGCATAGCACAGCTGAATGGAAATCAAGGACTTAAGCCGGGCATGGTGGCTCATGCCTGTAATCCCAGTACTCGGGAGGCTGAGGCAGGAGGACTGGTGCGAGTTCAAGACCAGCCTGGGCTACAAAAGTGAGCTCAAGGCCAGCCTCAACTGCATAGCAAGACCCTTTCTCAAAAAGACAAAAAAAAGAAAGAAATCAAGGACTTAAAGGTTAAACAATGAAGTGACGGCAAGAAGAAAACATAGGAAACATAGCAGGAGCAATACCACGCACAGGATGAATTACATAACAGTCCTAAGAACCTCTGAAAGGTTTATCATACTGAGGATAGCAATATATAACACTAAAACTATGCTTAGAATGCCTGTCATTCTTGTCTTTTAGATATATGCTGCTTCTAATGTAATTTTAGTTATTACTATACTCTCTCTCAAGTAAATTGTTGGTTTACAAGAAAACAATTTTGTATATGCTTAAATTTCTAAATTCCTGTGTAAAAATTGTGTAATTGCTTTGATCACATCCTATACAGATTTATTAGAATATCAATGATTGGACAGATAATACTACTTCCAAGTTAAGTCTAAGATATTTGATATTTAGAAAGACAGTGATGTTAAGCTCAAGTACCTACATTATAGAGTAATAGTATCACTAAGCTTTTCTTCTGGAGGGTTAAGAATATAAGTTTCCAGACCAAAAACTGGAGAAAAAGAAGGGCTACGAAGATAGCCAATATTTTGGCCCTAGCGTTTCAAGGTCAGTGAGGACTCAGGACGTAGGAGAACCTGTGTTATAACATCCTATAGCTCAGTGGCTTCCCAAATTTTCTGTTCAAGGAGATTATGGGGCTACTGAGGAAAGGGATTGAAGATGTATAGTGTACCTAAGGAGAGTCACCTAGAGAGAAAACATTCTCTCAGGCTTTCACAGAGAGCAAACTGGTCAAGCAATGGTGCTGACTCATCCAGGTGGCTGACACTGATTCTCCATTTTATTCTGTGATTCTTGGTTCCTCCCTAAGACCAGTGATAGGAATCTCAGCCTGGCACACTGCCAGCTCATTCCTGACGACCTAAGAAAGCCTGCTTGACGTCAGTAATGCAGTTGCATCACACAGCTCCTCAGTATCTGTGTTGGGTCGCCAAGATCCCAGTTTTAGAAACAAATTTTTCCTTAGTCTGGAGTGTCTGTGAGTAGAAGTTGAGAGGTTACAAGAAACCTCCTGTAAATCTGAGCTTTCTTTAAAGCCAAACACTAAGACTTCTAAATCGAAGTGATTGGAGTTTTATTTTACACTTTAAGGCATCTAGACCTTTGTTGGACTCTGAGGCAAACAGAATTTTCACATACGTTTGGGACGCTGATCCCTTGAGAAGCTGAGCCTTGAAAGTCAGTCCAAAGGATGGCAGTGCAATACAGCTCTGCCCCAAGTAACATCCAGCTCAGAAAGGATAGGATGGCTCGCAATTTAAAATGGCTAAAGTGAACCACTTTATGTCAGTATTATAAAACCTGTAAGATATTAATAACGAGGTTAAAGTAATTTTTAGGCTTATGCCTTTCAGCAAGATTTTAAAAATGATTTTCTAATTTTGTTTTCTAAAAAGTAGCTTTCTTCAAAGCCTCCATAACAAGATCACCTTTAATCCATTTTTAAACTGTATCTTTAAGGTTATTATAATAGCTCTAGTCATATTAAAGTGACTTAGAAATTCCCTCATTTCCCCTTTATTTATGAAGTCGTAGTGAAGGAGGTTTTTGCTAGGCTGGCCCAGTGGCCTCAATAATAAAAGTATAGTGTATGGTAAATCAAATGAAGTAAATCCATAAATTCAAGCTGTAAGTGAAATTTGAACTATTTGAAATTTATGTGAATATTATATTGTTGATTTTTGAGTCAATTTCATATACACACAGAGCCATGAACGTAATCAAGCCTTTAACACGTATTCCTTAGACAAAGAGTCTTATTGTACAAGGATGTGTATGTACACCAACAATAAACAGATCTACAAATAAGTTTTTGATTCATTATGTAATAACATTTTCCAATCGTGTTTGAGGCTGAATCAAGCAGTTTCATTTGGTGCTGCCTGCCTGGCAAAAGACTCACACAAATCATTTATTAGATATTACTAAAAGTGAAGATTAATTTTTCCCCTTCTTATTTTGAGAAAATAAACAAAGCACCTTTGGGGAGAAATGAGAACATGAGCATCAGGGAGTAGGAAACGCCCTCTTGCTGGCTCACTCATTCTCCCCTCATAACGCTCCCTGCCCTGCCCTGAAGGAATGCGTTCCTTGCCTGCCTAGCATTTTAGCAGCACAAAACGCAGCCCTGGCCTCGGCGCTCCCACCCGCTTCCTATACATTCCCTCAATGCTTGTCCAGTGACAGCTTCATCTCTATGAACTATTTATTTTCCTTTGAGGCCACATCCCACTCACTTTCCAAGTCCATATTCTTTTCATAGCCCCATAAAATAAATGTGTTTCACGAACTTCTTTGATTTGCTTTTTCTTGCCAAGTTGGTTTTTTTTCTTCCTACCTCTGTACGGATCTCCACAAAGGGCACTTTACCCTGAGTCTCTTGAAGGTGTGTGTGAGTTGAGGAAGTTCCATTGTATACATAGAACCAAGCCAAAACTTGTCACTTGAGAGATACAGCCAGAAGAGAATAAAGGCCATATATCAATGCAGACAAAAAGACTGAGTGTAGCTATTCCTCCCCCTGCAAGGTGTGTATAGTTATTTCTATGGAAACTACACATGGATTTCTGAGGGTTGAATTTGACCTGTGGATGTACCAAAGTGACTGTGAGAACAGTAGGGTCCATCCACTTCAGGCTCTTCATATACTTAATGCTGTCCTTCTCCTTTAACGACTAACTGGAAATAACGTTAAGTAAGAGACCAGGAGGGTATTCATGCTATGGGGCAGGTGCCAATATTTTGAAGGGTGGAGAGAGAATGGCTGGGTAAAGAGTTAAAAGACACTCTTCTTTACAGACACAATAAGGTGCAGAATGGCACATTAGCTGTCCCTCCACATGCTCTCACAGCTTGGAAGTGGGAACCCATGGCTCTTCCATGTTTTTTTCTCCTCAGATACGCCCATTGGTGACTTTACCAAGACCAAAAGTAGCTTCCTTATCCATCTTCTAGCCCTGTCTCTCTATTAAGTAGAACTGATGGGGAGGTTTCCATTCCATAGCATTCATTCCCCATACTGAATAGAGAGAAGACTACAAACCTTAGCCCACGCTTTCCCTATGTATAGCTAAATGTGTGCAGATGTGCTTCAAGTCAGCAAGTCAGGGCCAGCCAGAGAGCTCAGAGGACCACAGTGCCTGCTTAGGTAGATGCAGCAGCTGCGATTCGATCCCCGGCGTACCGTGCTGGCCCTGTGCCCAGGTTGCACTGAAGCATTGATTGATACTGGGCATAGTGGCACACGTGCCTATAATCCCAGTGCTTGGGAGACTGAAAACAGGAGAATCGCTGAGTCTGATCTACATAGTGAGATCCTGTACTGAATACATTAAAAATTTTTAAATAAAAAAGATATAAAGTCAGATGTAAACTCAGTTTATGCTTAAAGATGGTACTTTTACTTTACTCAGATCAGAAAAGACAGCAATACCAATGTAAGATGCCATTTTAAAAGGATAGAGCAGTTTGAGGGATGCAGGGATTCCAGAATAGGAATCAGAGAGAAACATTTTAGGAGAGTCCAGAGAACACTGCTCTCAGGATGTAGGGTATAAAGTACAGTAATCTGTGATAATCATAAAAATGTTTTTCCTTGGGGCTGGGGAGATAGCTTGAGTACCTGCCTGGCAAGTGCAAGGACAGGGTACAATCCCCAGCACCATATGCCATGCCAGCCCCGCCCCAGGGCAAGCTGAGCCGGCATCAAAACTGGGTATGGTGGTGCATGCTTGTAATCCCAGTGCCCAGAAGGCTGAGACAGAAGGATCACTATGAGTCAAGCTGCATAGTGTGACCCTGTGCCAAATACATAGTGAGATAGATAGATGATAGATAGATAGATAGATAGATAGATAGATAGATAGATAGATAGACATTTTCCCTAGCAGACCTCCAGATGATGTTGGCCACCTGAGTACTCTTTCAGATTGCACAATATCAAAATTCCTATAAATTATTTTTAATTTGTGTAAGAGAAGAAACACTGTGTTGAAACAGTGGTAGGAGCGCATGTGTTGGTGCTGATGCATCAACCTGTAGAATCTTGAAGACCAAAATTTATAGAGTAAATACAGTCACTTTTGGTACCTAAACATAGCTGCTGCCTAGCTAATTCTAGGTTTTTCAAGGGATCATTTGTTGGATGGTGCCCTGCAGTTGCCTACACCTTGTACCTTTTACAGTTTATTAGCAACTTGATCTGCCCAATGTTTCTGTTTGTTCAATACTCGGACCTGTGTTCCACTGGAGGAGAGTCACAATGCAGCTCTTGACTGTGGGTTTTCAATCACCCGTGTGATCTGCCTCCCATTGACAGGAATAACTGGGCACTGGACACAGAATACAGATCCACAGCCTTCCAGAAATACTGCTAGAAACGTGACACGTATAGGCCTCTGTTAAAATATCTTCAAAAAGGTCTTGTTTGGTGGAAGTTCCAAATATGAAACCTCAGATACACACCTTTTGCGCCTTCCCTCCTTCCCTCTCTCTATTGCATTTCTCTCTCCTAAACGTAAAATATTACCCAATTCTGTCCCTCTTTAGGACTAGCCTGGGACTCATCACATGGGCCAGTGGCATAATTTTAAGTCCTCTCACCATAAAGTTCTGTGGGGGAATAGTTGATCCAATGATACCTCAGAGTATTAAAAAAAAAAAAAAAAAAAAGAGAGCGAAAGAGAACACTTATAGAGTTACACTACACATTTTTAATAACTGCATTTTTAAAAGACAAATATAATTCCTTTGTAGAACTTTTTACTGAAGTATGTATAGCATAGCACAGAAAAGGATGTGTCAGTATAGAAGTCGGTGAATTTTCCCAAGTTCGATGCCCATACGTGCAGCCCTGAGAAGCCTCCCATGGTCTCTTCTGTGGTGTCCCACCCCCAGCCAAGGTAAGGCCCATCCTTGTGTGGTATGGTATCCCATCATTCTCTCACCAGGTTTATTGGTCAGTTCTTCTGGAAGAATTAAAGAGTCCAATAGCTGGCTGCTTTGCATCGAGGGATTTTCCTAGCTGTTAATTATTAACTTTTCCTTAAAATAAAACTTCCATTGTGTAAGGAGAAAAACTCCATGAGCACAGTACATGTGATATAAATCACTTTTATGTCTGTGAAACAGCTGAGTTTACATTTTTATTACATTGTTTGAAAAAGTATCTTTTCATCTGGAAAGAATCAGTTTAAAATGTGATTGTCAACACAAAAAACCAGTTTTCTGTTTAAAATGGCTGCCAGTAGAGCTAAGAACTATAATTAAGCCAGGTTTTTCTTCATAGACACTAGTTACTAAAACCTAGATGTTTTTGCTGAGATTTGTGAAAGAACTTTCTTTATAAAGAAGGTAAGGTGCTTTTGTTTAAATAGAGGAAGTAAATAACTACTGAACAAGAATACAGTGTAAAGAGTAGAATACTTCCTTATGAAAGATAATTTAGTGGTGCAGTTTTAAGTTAAGCTTGAAGTGATATATGCATATGTAAATTGTTGCCTAATAGGAATATTTTAGTTTAAGAAATTTTCCTTATTAGATAGCAATTTACAGCATAATTTTCTCTCTAGAAATTTTAGATATAAGGAAATCTGAGAAGATCTTTCAGAAATATACTATGGTTCAACTATAGTTCATTCTAGTATATGGATATATGAGTTTTAAAGTCTATAGTTATTTTCTTAGGATCATTAGTTTCTTGCTGTTTATGTTGAAACATTTAAAAAGAGAAGGATGCATCTTTTGGTGGTGTTTAAGGGTATTTAATTTTGAACTGTATTGTTAAATGAAAATTGACATATGCCATGTATATTGAATATAATTTTGTTATTGAGATACACTGGGAAATGTAATAGAGATTTTTGACTACACCATATTCTATCATAGTGATGCCATAATGTTTGCAGTTCTGTCATACTCCAACCTTCCTAAATTTTTTCTTTGAATATTTATTTTTTGAAATATCAGACAATCATTGCAACATAACTGTATGTGCTATCCAAGTTTTCATCTTAAGCGGGGCTTCTAAAATCCAATTATTTTGTTTCTTTGAACAGAGAATTAAGACTCAAAAATGCTTTTGTAGAATAATTCACCAGAACCCATAACTGAAAGAATTATGAACTCTATTTAAGCATAGGTAGAACAGAGTTTATTTTGAATATTTGGTTAGTATAGATTATAATGCTAAAGAATTTTGTAAATTAAAAATTAATCCTTAACTACTTATATGCACTAAAGCAGAATAAACTCACTATTTAGCATTTAACCTAACAAAGGTGATGGCCTTTGAAGGTGGAACTAGAGATAGAAATAACATATAGATGTAAGTTGCATAAAGTACCAGCCCTCAAAAATTAGGATTAAAAATTATTGAAGCCTTTGCACAGATCTGAAACTTTGATGAGGATAATTTATTTTAGTTTGAACATTTCCTGTGAGCTAGTTAATAATTAGTATTCTGCTTATTAGTTTTCAGTAATCACTATAAATATACTTATATCCTAAGATACTCCTACACCTTCAGAGAGAAATTTAACAGAAATGCATCTGGATATGGGACCAGTGGATTTTACAACTCAGTTAAATTAAATTTATCCAAATAGCTAAATTGAATCTCATGTTGAATGCCCCTAACCAGTACTTTCTCTTTTTATCAACTATCAATTTAAATGGAGTACTATTACACACACACACACACACATTCAAATCTACAATAAAGAGGTCAAAGAAGGATTGTTGTACAGGTAAGATGGAACTTTTTCTACTTACCTTTTCATTTCCTATTTTCTTCTGAAACATTTATTTTTATTCTTTGTGGCTACAAATGTGTTTCATTACATGATGAGCGTCAGATAAAGTGAATGCTGATCATTTCTTTTTTGAGAGGATTAACAAAATTGAATTTTCAGGAGAGACTGGTGCTAGCAATATGAAACCATAATGATTTTTTTTTTTTTTTTTTTTTTGTAGCTACTGGGTATTAAACTCAGGTCCTTTTCACTAAGCTAAATTTTTGACTAAGCTTTTATTTTATTTATTTATCTAATTTTTATACAGGGTGTCTCTTAATTGCCACTTTACATACATCAAACTGCCAGTAATTTTCTTAAAAAGAAATTATTGTGTTTGTCTTTTACGCCATCTGTCTTTTTTTTCCCTAAAGATACTTGCTTTTACCCTCACCACCTTAAAAATAGTCCTTTAAGAATAACCAGAGAGCAGAACTCCAAATGTTCAACGGCTCTTACTATCTATTTCATTGCATTTCTTATGAGAAATTATCATTGTAATGCCAGTTAGTATTAACTCCAAATAATTCAGCTATCTGCAAAGTTTATTTCTGTCATAAAATTAACATTCTTATTCCTGTCATAAAGTTAAAGTTTGTATACATTATACATTTTACTTATCAGATCATAAATGAAATTAAGTGGACAACATTAACAAATAGTTAAATGTTAATATACTACTGAAACAAAATGATATACAGAGGCAACAAGAAAGCATTAGGTAAATATGTTCCCCCTCCCCCAGAAGTCTATATTTTATTTGGTTTCAGTAAAAATGAGCAAAACCAAATCTACAAAACTCTTGTTTCACCTGGAGTTTATAAATTTGACAGGTCTATTAAGCCATAAATCCTGATAGTTGGGAAAGTGATTTTTTTGTAGGTAAGTAAAATAACTAGCAAGAAAGCAGCGACTTACTTTTCCTGAGGGCCAAACCAGTAAGACAAGTTTAGTTCCCTGGACTAGGAGGTCTTCTTAGGAAGAGAGAAGAAAAATGACAGCAAAGCGCATACTTTCAGTATCAATAGAATCCTAAGGTTTCCGACAGGATTTCACACCTGTGCCCAGGCACATTCCTTGACTGTGAAATCAAAGATGCAGTTTAAATCCTAACTATTAAAAAAAAAAAAAAAGAGCAAATAAATCCTTACTATTTTAGAGCACTACAAGAGAACATTTGAACACCATTGTCTGGCAGTGGGTAAAGATCGGGGATGCTATGGTCACCCGCGAAGAAAAGGCAGCCGGGTGCTTGGAGTCCGGCCAACCATGCAGCAGATGGGCTCGCTGCGATGCGTCCCCAGCTGCCTGCCTCGGTGGCTCGGCCTCTCCCCACAGCCACTCTTTGTTGAGAATTATTGGCAGGGGCGGCAGTGCGCAGCTTCAGATGAGCACCGCGGTGAGCTGGTAAAGCCTTCCGTCAGAGTGTGGTGACAGACTGTGGCTCGCAAGCTTTGTCAGGTGCTCTGTTTACTCACTCATCTTTCAGTGCCAGTCTCCCCGGGAGCGCGGGGACCCATCGGGGATGGACAGCAGCCATTAGCCTGGTGATATTTGTCATCTATCAGGTTACTGCTTTGTTTCTCTCCGGTAGTGAGTGGATGCTGTTCTGCTTTCAAAAAATAAACCGAAGCTATAAATCCATCCAGACTTACAAGGCAAGCCGCAATATTTCTTGCATTTTGAGAAATAAAGCATGGGTGTTCCTGAAATCCTCAGCTTTGTTTTTCAAAGTACAGAGAACAACACGCTTTATTTCGTGTCCACATCAAGCCAGTTACACGTTCGGTGTCTGTAACTTGTTTCACTGTGGTTTGATGCCGCTGTCTCTGCTTCCCACAGCCTACGGATTAAAACAAGAGCACTTGCAAAGAACTGTTCACGGAAAGCATTTTCACTTGCGTGAAAAGAAATATCTAGATTTGGGTGTTAAAAATAGGATACTGAATTTTCTGCAGCTGAGTTATCTCTGTGTTGAAGAATCAAGTGTCTGAATCACAGGGATAAACAACTTTAAAGTATTTCTTATTGTATTGCAGTAAAAATGTTTCAAGGAAATGATACTGTACTTAGTATTAGTTTGCACCTAGCATTTGCATCCCTTGTGAACAGACTTCAACAACTACTTGGAATCAATTCTGTACGTCATGTATAAAATAAAATTCTTTATGTCATGTATAAAATGGGCTGCCTATTCCCTCCTTGTCATCTTTTCTAAATTAACATCAACTTCTAGATTAATTTTTGGAGTTCTTTGAAAAGGTTTATTCTTTTTGGAAGATACTCAGAGGTTATATCTTAAAACTGGCATGTTAAATATATTTTCAAACCATTCTAGCTTTCATCTATTGCTTGGTTATTCTTTCCTAAATTCCATTAACTCCTCTTTTTAAAGCAAAGGAAAATGAAGGGGGACAGTCAAAGTGATAAATGGGAAGCTCAACCAGCACTAAAGTAAATGCATCCACCGTAGTTTTCAGGGCCTTTGAAGAGATGCTGAGAACCCATTGTAAAGACCATCTCACTGATCATATTTTAATGGCCTCCTCCTTCCCTCCCAAGCGCTGCTCTTCATGAATGCAGACTGCATGGAGTGCCTGAGAGCAGGTGTCCACTCTGTGTGTGAATCCAGCGCAGCCAGGGCCACTGGGAGAAGGAGCACCCCTGCGTCGGTCCCTGCCCAACACTCACATTCTCAAGGCTTGGTATTGCTTCTGCACCCCTCAAGCAGCACTGTACACAGAATACAGTGGCTGTGTGTGTTTATTTTATTACCCCAGGCTTGTAATTGCCAGAGAGGTGCAGGCCTCACCTCTATCAGCTCTAATTGCTGGGAAGGCCTGTGGCCTGCTCCCAAGCCACAGCATGGCCCAGAATACTTCCTGTACACAGCCTGGGGCCTGGGGCACAGGGCAATATGCCAGACTCTTGCAGTGCTCCCCATTTTATGCCTCTCTTTCTCCCTGCTCTAGATGGCCCTTGAAAGGCCTTTTATAAAAGGAACATCTAATCAGAGAAAAGGGACAGTCAATGCGTAGGACCTCCAGCTCCAAGAGAAAAGAATTGGAGGCCTCTTGCATGATTCAGAGGAAGTTTTCCTAAGAGTTACTTGAGCAAACTTTAAACTCTTTACAGATTGTAGCCCCACTGGTAAGACTATGTTCCTAAGAATGTAGACACAAAGTAGGAATAAATCAGAATTCATTAATATGAATCTTTAATTTTCTCATGGATCTATTTAAATTGGGCTGTTCTAAGTGAATCTCTCCTAATTGTGGAAGTAATTCAGAATATCTTTTTAATGTTATCTATAGCAGAAAAAGTCACTTTGGGGTTGGGGGCAAAATTTAGGTTCCAAAATTCAAATTTAAATCTTCTGAATGCCAGTATATCAACTGTATTTGAAAAACAATATAAAGGCTTGAAATGTGCCAAAGAGCCAGGGAACAGGAATAACTTTTAATGAGTGCTGCTCTAGTGTTTGGTCTTATGTATAATACATTACATGATCTTCACAACCTTTGTGGTGCATTTTATTGTACCCATTTTATAGGTGGCTACTAAGTTGCCCGAGGTCCTACAGCTAATAAATAAAGCCAGGAGTGTCTGATTCCAGAGCCCAGCCTCTCACCTGTATGCCATGGTGCCTCCCAAGAATCAAAGCCACAGACACGTTCTTAATGACTAACCTTATCCCATTTGCCCCATGAAATAATGTTCAGTGATAACCACATTTTGTTGTTGTTGTTTCTATGACAATCCTTCATTTATCAAAGCAAAGTTTCAGAATCTGTTTCCAGCTGGTTCTCAGGTCACCGAATCTGCACAGTAAGCACTTTGTAAAGACTTGCAAGAGTCCCCCAACTCCACCACAGTAGGCCTTGGTAATATAAATATGCAGACCTACGAGCTCAAACAGCCATCTTCCACAGGTGTTACCTGTGCATGTCTGTTCTTGTGCCCTCATTATTCCTGTTGCAAAGTGACTTAACCTGGCCCTCTGAAGATGCTTTCATCCGAAGAATCCTTCCCTATAGAATCTGAGTGCGCAAAGACAACCAACTTCAAACTGAACTCAAATTATGCAGGATGCTGACACACTGATCTATCTAACCTGTTCTTCATATTATACTTTTAAACCACATAACAATGGGGATGCTAATAATAATTTGTTTTTCAGTAGCACCTTTGGGTAAGAAGCTCAAATAGGTTTATGACTGTTGTCTCAATAATCCTCTCACCAAACTCTGGAATAAATGAGGGAGAACATATACATCTTTGTCTTTCCCAGGCAGAAAGCCAGGCACAAGGAAGTCACTTCCTGAGTGACAGACAGAGGGGTGTGTCAAATTATTTAGTGGATGCTGATGAATTCAATAAACAATTAGTGTTTATTTGCTTAGTTGAGACAAACCCCAAACCCAAAGTCAGAATTCCATGGGAAAAAAACCAACAATGGAAGAACATATGATTCAACAGCTCAGTTTAGGAGCAATCACCTTCATGCCAAAGAATGATTTCGAATTAATTTACCTGATGGGCTCCTGTAGGAGTACTGACATCATTCCTGAGATAGTCTTCTACCCTTGAGGGTACAAAAATAAGTGAGCCACTATGCTGAACCATCTTCTCTTGGTTAACACACTTCCTGAGAGCCCCTTCAACCAAAGGATTAGTAGAATAACTGATTAATCTATCTTTTCATGTGAGGATCAGAAATAGTAAAAATAGAGAACATATTCAGAGCCTCCAGAAATTCTTTTTAGCTATCAGTTGTAATGTGGTACCTCTCTGCTCCTTACATAAAACATATTTTTTAAAAAGGAAGCTGTCAAATACATATATTTTGGAACTCAGGAATCTCTGTTTTGCTTATCTATAAAATGGGAATTATAGTGGTAGACTCATGGAGTAAGACAGCAGATACTGGGCACATGATTAGGGCTCAATCAGTGTTTCCATTTTGACCTGTTTCAGCCTCTGGTGGAGGAACAGAGACACAAAGCCGAAGCATTCTGGCTTGAGCCTTTGTTCCTTTTCTTCTTGTCTCCTAGAAGTTACCTGGTTCAACTTAACTCATATATTGGTTTCTAAAAGGAAGGATTCTGCTCCGATCTGGGCAGATCTGAGGTCACCACTTCTTGTCAGGGTCATTTGCAATCCAAGTCTCTCAAAAACTGGAAAAGATGTAGTTGGCATTAAGGCTGATGAGGCAAAGGGAAGTCAGCCATAGAAGGAGCCCCGTGCTGCCCCAGTGAGATCCGAAGACATCCTTGCCCAGAACCATTGCTATAGAGTAGCCAACTCTGGAATCTCTTCGGCCCAGAGGATGAAAATAATCAGAGCCAGCATTCTGGTAGCATGAAAATCATTCAAATTACCGGAGTGTCTCAGGGTTATTTTCTATAAGGAACTACTAACTGCCTGGCTTATCAGGCTTGCCTGAAAGTGCTATTTCTTGTGCTAAGGGTCAAGAAGACCAACAGTTTGTACTGAATTTGTGTGAGGATAAAGCTCCATGCTGCAGCTTTCTCAAATCTGCAATGAAGAACTCATTGGTATTTCCTGGGCTTCGACAAAATACCTGCTAATCAGCACTTGCTGTTACAACTTCATTAACAAAATATCTGATGACCAGGATAAACATTGTGTTGGTACAGGAACTCTCACAACAACAGGATAAAAAGAATGTACAGGTATTTGCATTCTTTTTTGTACCTTTATTAGTTTAAAACATTATGCACCCAAAAAATCCAAGGTTGGACGTAAGGCCTGACTCACTAAAAAAGTTCTAGGGGTGAGCAGTGAGGAATAGCGCAGAATGCAGTTCCTGATTTGCATAAATGTGCATTCACTCAGGTAAAAGAACATCAACAAGAGAAAGAAAAAATTGCTACCATGACTTCCTTTACAGTGCACTAATCTTTACAACCATTCCCAAATGAGAGTGTTCAGTGGGAGCCCAGGAGCCCAAAGGAAAAGGGCGGCACACCATCACAGCACACTGGGAGGGCACTCCCCTTCCTCACAGTGTCTTAGCTCAGGGCCTTGAGAACTCCCTCAGCACAAGCTCCTCCCAAGATGAGTGAGACTCCCACTGCCACTCACCTTACCAGTTACTTAGTGCATCAACTTCGTTGTGAGAGGCTGGAGCAGGAAGGAGGCCGAAACAGTAATCAGGGCTTGAAATTCAACCAACTACTACTACCACTATTTCACAGACACCATCAGAGGCCTGCCAGTAAGAGCTTAGGGTTTTTTGCCTATTGACCCCACCAGAAACTGCCCCACTGATGTTCTTAACACCCTACATGTCCCCTCCTCCACTCCTGTTATGTTTTTTTGTGTGTGTGTATCCAAAATGTGTTTATTGAGATAGCTTCCCACTCATCTTGGTTGAGGGTAGTGTTAGTGCTGCTTCCTCCTGAAGGAACATCCTTCTGTGAGCCTTGCTTTTCCTCCTGTAGGCTGGCACAGGACAGTGGAGCAGCCGACACACAGAACTACCGTCTGCACATGGCTGAAGACCGTGGTGATTTTTTAGCATCCTGGACATTTCACGTCCATGAAGTAGGAATTGGGGCTCTGCACCAGGCGCTTCTTCTTCTTCTTCTTTTTTTTTTTTTTTTCATATTTCTCTTTTTATTGCATTCGTTGTCTAACAAAAATAATACTCATTGGCAAGAAGTTTATTTACATTAACAAAGTAAGTTTAATCACAAGTATTTTTAGGTTGGTCAGAAAATAAAAGGTCATGGGTATAGTTTGCTTTGAGTATCTCTGAAAACCAAAGCATAAGGAATGTCATTTTTTGAAACGGTACAGAGTAACCAAGCACAAGGGAGTAATTCAGACGCTGCACCACTGCCTCTTCCATGCAAATGACCAGAGATCAAAACATACAAAGTAAAAGTTTCGGGTAACATGCGGCCCATACGTTTTGGATTCAAATCTATTTTCAAACACTTCTTTTTCCTTCATGGTAAAGAAAGAGGAAAGGAAATCAAATCCTTACAGAACAGAAAAGATGCCTAGGCTGTCCTTCCTGTTATTTAACGTCAGAACTACTGCTTTCGTATTTTTACTGGTCTTGCCATGAAGCCACTAGTACACCTGCTACATCTTACTAACAACCCTGGGCAGCTGAAAAACCAAAAACCAGGTGCTTCTTCTTGTGCTTCCTCTTCTCCTCCTCCGGAGAGGGATGAAGGAGATCTTTTGTGAGAGGCATAATCTCGTGGGGAGGTCGTCACCACCGAAAGGCTCCTGTTATGGTTTATGTCTAGTTGTTCCCCCAAAGCCTCATGCAATCATGGGGTGGAGACTTCTATAGATTGAGACTTGGCTCATGAGTCACTGGGATCATGTGCTTTAGTACTGATGAGATTATTGGTCTGCGTACTGCTGGAAATTATAGATGTGGCCTGAGGTGGATAGGCTAAGGCAGAGAGCCTGATGTAATTTAAAAAGAGACAGAGAGACAGACTAGCGTTGTTCCTCTCTGCTCCCATGGTTGGTCAATTGCCTCTGTCACAATTGTTGCTGTTCTGCCGCCATGAACTGGATGCTCTCTGTCCTATTCCATTCAGCCTTGGGCCAGCTGAATATGGACTGAAACATCCACAAACTGTGAGCTAAATAAACCTTTCCTTCCTTCATTTTGAGTGTCAGGTATTTGTCCCAGTAACGAGTAAAAAGTAACTAAGACAACCCCCACGGCTTCTTCCTCGTACCACACCTCTTCCCCAGCTGCAGAAAGCTTGTGAGCATGCGTAGTCAGCCTGAGAGAAAAATATACCTGCTAAGCCGGAGTATTTTATCCAGTAAGATTTTCTCAATAAACAAAAGTTGATAACATTTATTACCAGACATTCCTTACTAGAAATGCTAAAGTGAGCTCTTCAAGCTAAAACAAAAGAACACTACTAACAGAAAAATTTTCAGACTATAAGACTGATGCACTGCCTACTGCTCTAAGGAGGCAGATTTTAATGGAAATATTTTAATTTTTCAAATTAAAATTTAATTACAAATTAAATTATTTCATTACAAATTAATCATTTGTAAAGATAAGTATATAAATTCAAAATTACTAATACTGTCACTATAAATGTGTATAAGTCACTTTTAACTTTAGTAATAAAAATAGTTTCTAACTCTCTGATCAACGGAGATCAAAAGTAAATCTGAACATATGTGGTCAACTAATCTTTGAAAAAGATTAAAAAATACACAATGAGAAAAGAATAATGTCTTCATCAATTGCCCAATGATGTAGGGCAATCAGATGCTCACATATGAAAGATCCTTAATTAAGACTAAATTCAAGACTAAAATTGCAAAATAATAATAATAATAATAATAATAATAATAATAATAGTAATAATAATCCTAGAAGAAAATAGGGGACAGTTTGTTGACAATGGTAATGGCAATAATTTTTTTGATAGGATAGCAGAGCATAAGCAATGAGGAAAAAATACATGAGACTATATCAAGTTAAACTTTTTCTGCAGTGCAGGAAATAATCTGCAAATTTTTAAAAAGCCAAGCTAGACATGGGGGACATGCTTGCAAAGTATATTTACAAAATACGGGAGGAGCTCAACTGACTTGATATCAAAAAAGAAGAGGATCCCACAGACATTTTTTTTCAGAGAAGACAAACAAAAGTCTCCAGGTGTATGTCAACATCACCAGTTCTTAAGAGAAATTCAAATCAACTTTGCATAGAAATTTCACCTCACGCCTTCTACAAGAGTCAAAAGATAACACATGTTGGCATGGATGTGGAAAACAAAGGACCTCTGGCACATTGTTGGTGGCAAATAAATTGTTACAGCCATTGTGATGTTTCCTAAAATAATTTTAAATATGACTGAGGATGTTGCACTCTGGTAGAACACTTGCTTCTAGTAGAAAGCAGGATAAGGTCCTGGTTTCAATGTCTAGTAGTAAATGATAGAGGATAGATGGATGATAGATAGATAGATAGATAGATAGATAGATAGATAGATAGATAGAATAAAGTAACATATGAATCCCTCTTCTGGGAATGTATCAAACGGGAGCAAATCAACAACCTGAAGATATATTTGAAGTCTTATGTCTATTGCCATATTTTTTACAATAGCAAAGGTTATATGCCCATAATTTTTTTCATACAGATGCACACACATGAAATATTACTAATAAAAAAGGAAGCACCACAATTTGTGACATCAGTGAACCTATAAACCATTATGCTAAATGAAATAGACCAGACTCAGAAAGAGACTGCTTGATCTTCAATGCACTATCTAAAAAAAGTCAAGTTTATAATAAATGCAGGCCAGAATGGGAGTTACCAGGCTGAGCTGTGAAGGAGTGAGGACATGTGAATCAAAAGATCCAAATTTTTGGGTTCCATGTGAATAAGTTCTAGAGACCTTAGGAACAACACTATAACTACAGTAAGTGCTAATGTATTATATACCTAAAATTTGCTAAGTGCAGATCCTAGGGGTTTGTGCCACAGAAATGGTCATGGTGTGGGCTGATGGAGCTGTTCAGCAGCTTGAGCGTGGCACTCATTCATGTGAGATCATATCGTGCATGAGAAATGGCCACAACTTTAAGATTTTTCAATCAGACCTCGTAAAGCAAAGAGATACCAGGTCCTCCTGACTTCCTCATTGAAGGGCTCATTCTGCATATTCCTGGGTTTCTGCTTAATCGATGAAATAGAAGCAGTGATAGCACTGCCCCCACTCATTGTGTAAAAGTCTTTATTAGCTTGCTAAACAATGAGAGCTCATTATGTTATCTTTTTGTTTTTATTTTAAAGAGGAAAACTTGAGTTTCAAAACAAGCTAGAAGGAGAGTAACAGAAATTAAACCACTGCATATTGTTACCTCATAATAGTTATTCAAGGTATAAGATATAGGCAGGAAATATTGTTCATATATTAATTCAGATCTTTTCAATCAATCACGAAAAACTAGCTGGATAACTGCATATATATATATATATATATATATATATATATATATATATATATATATAACTTTTCCCTTCCTTCCTTTTACCTTTCCCCATCACAGTTTCTCTCTTCTTTAGAACAGTTCCTTCCCAATTAACAGTATCTATTATACATTTTGGATTTTATTTGTGCATTCACTTTTTCACACTAGTGAGACAGACACAATGTTTATGCAAATGAGTCTGATTTATTTCACATGAGTTTGTACTTGAATCACATTCATTTACCTATAAATGTCCAAGTTTATCTTTTTTTAGGGCTGAGATATATATATATATATATATATATATATATATATATATATATATATATATATGGAATGCATAGAAAAGTAGAAAAGATGTGATATATATGTATATATCATTGTTTGAATATTACAAATGATTCTGCTATAAACTTGAGTGCATATATATATATATAAATCCGAGGATCAATGAACCAGACTACAAGATGCAGACACAACTCCAATGATTTTAATTCTTCTGGGAAAATACCCACAAGGGGACTAACTGGGTGAATGGGATCTTTCATCCTAGGTTTTTGAGGAATCTCCACACTGATTTCCATAGTGGCTATGCTAGTCTACACTCACAGCAACAGTGAAGGATTCCTGTGTCCCAATAGGCACTCCCACATTTGTTATTGGTTGACTTCTGGTGACAGCCATTCTTTCTGGACTGAGACTAAATCTCAGTATTATTTTAATTGTCATTTCTTACATAACTAAGGATGTTGAATATTTTTTCATGTATTTATTTGCTATTTGTATTTCTTTATCTAAGGAGTATGTATTCATCTCAGATGCTCATTTTCAGATTAAGTCTCTGAATTTTTTTTTTTTTTAATCTTTTTGAGACAGGGTCTTGCTATGCAGTTCAGGCTGGCGTTGAGCTCACTTTTGTAGCCCAGGCTGGTCTTGAACTCACACCAATCCTCCTGCCTCAGCCTCCCTAGTGCTGGGATTACAGACGTGAGCCACAATGCCTGGCTTTTTTTGTTTGTTTGTTTGTTTGTTTATTTTTTGTTTTTTGGGGTTTTTTTGTCTTTTTGAGACAGGGTCTCGCTATGCAGTTGAGGCTGGCCTTGAGCTCACTTTTGTAGCCCAGGCTGGTCTCAAACTCACACCAATCCTCCTGCCTCAGCCTCCCAAGTGCTGGGATTACAGGCGTGCACCACCATGCCCGGCCAATGAATTTTGAGGGCCTGGCTTCTTTTCAATTCTTGTTTTTTCGTATTTTAGGGATGGTGTACAGGGTGTTCAGGGTCTCACTACTAGATCAAACTCATAGTGATCTGCCCATTTACACCCTCCCAAGAGCTGGGATTACAGGAGTGTGCCACTACGCCCAGTCTCAACAGCCTTCTCAGCATGCCCCAGAGGCAGGGCCAGTAGGGCAGGGCTGGGGATTGAACCTCCGTCTCCTGCACCTGCTTGCAGGCACTTTAATTTGCTGAGCTATTTGGCTGGCCCATTCTATTCTTTATATGTTTGAGATAGAAGTCCTTTGTCTGAGGGATCTGAAATTACACTACAAAGGTACTGTAATAAAATCAGCATGATATAGCAAAAAGAAAACCTGAGGACCAGTGAACCAGATTAGAAGATGCAGACACAACTCTAAACATACTCAGTAGACTTATCTTAAATATAGAAGCCAAACATGTCCACTGGCAGAAAGATAGCCTCTTAAATAGATGGTTCTAGAAGAAGTGGTTTCCACATGCTGAAGACTAAAACTAGACCTAAATGTATCATCGTGCACTAAACTTAAGCAAAATGAATCAAAGATATAAATACTAAAACAAAAATCCCAAATTTACTGGAAGAAAAAGAATATACACAGAAATCTAGAAAACATAGGTAGGCAGAGACTTCATGAACAAAACCCAGATCTCACAGGAAATACTACAGGGAATCCACTTTACTAAATGGGATTTTACCTTATTAAAAGGTATTACCTTCATTTGTTGTGTTTTGGCACAACAAAAGAAACCAGCAACAGAGTGAAAGGACAGCCCACAGAGTGAGAACTCATTATTTTCAATAACAATGTGATGAGGAATTGAACTCACCCTCTCTACCACCCTAAGGTTGTCAATGCCCAACTTATTACAAACAATTGAGCACAATGAATAATGTTTCAGATGCTAAAATCGCTGGCATCATTCCCATAATTAAGAAAGTTCCCTAACTTAATTTCTACCTTTCCTGTTGCCAGGTACACATGCACCCACTGTGGTCTTGGAATGCAGTTCAGCTGTGTGTGGCAGCTGCTCCTGCTGCTGCCTCAAAACAATTTGTGCCTGTGTAAAAGTTTATGAGGACTAAACCGGGCATGGTAGTGCACGCCTGTAATCCCAGCACTTGGGAAGCTGAGGCAGGAGGATCGATGTGAGTTTGAGATCAGCCTGGGCTACAAAAATGAGCTCAAGGCCAGCCTGAACTGCACAGCGATACCCTGTCTCAAAAAGACAATAAATAAATAAATAAATAAATAAATAAATGAATAAATAAATGTTTATGAGGACTGATTTTTTTTGGTGAGAGCATCTTTAGATACAAATGTGCACCTTTAGATGGTACCAAGAGCAGAACCCCTAAGCATACCTTTTCAAGAGAATGAAAGAACCAATTAAAATGAACCGATGAAAATGTTAGGGGATGTTACTAACACTGCTAGTGTTAAGAAGGCTTCACGCCGGGCGTGGTGGCTCACGCCTGTAATCCCAGCACTTGGGAGGCTGAGGCAGGAGGATTGGTGCGAGTTCGAGACCAGCCTGGCCTACAAAAGTGAGCGCAGGACCAGCCTCAACTGCATAGTGAGACCCTGTCTCAAAAAGACAAAAAAAAAAGAAGGCTTCAGGCAGCAGAATAAACATGGCTAACAATTAGGAACACTAAGAACACTAAGAACAGGCTCTATTGAGAATACCATGCACTAGACAATTTTTTGAGATGCATCCAATGTGGCCTTTCTGATGTACATCCTTGAGACATTACTTATACATTTATCTCACAGAGTAGGATTTCGTACAACTCCCTGCAAGTTTTCTGGGATGCATGTTGGATAAGTACCCTGGTTTCTGGGTTAGATTATAAATTGGCAGTGGCATCAACTGTGCCACAGCCCCCAGCACAGCATCCCGATGAGGACAAAACCAATGGCTTCCTCCCTGCTTTATTGGTTCTCCCACGTCCCAGTCTTCTCCCTTACTCTATTTCTCACCAAATCTAGATTCTTCTTTTGGAATATTCTTCTGGTTCTGGTTTTTTGTGCCTGTCTTTTCACACTGCTATCTCACATCTCTTTCACCAGCCCTCCTCTTCGTCTTTTTCTTTTTCTTCTCTCTACATTCCTCTTCTTCCTCTTTCTCTTTCTTCTTTCTCTCTTCTTCCCCTATCTTTCTCATTCCTCTGCTTCCCCATCTTCTTCCACTTCTCTGAAGGACAGTGTCATTTTCTTTGCAGTGTCTCTTTTTCTTTCTACCATTTCCTTTTCACCGTTCCATCATTATTTCCCTATGATAGAAAGGTGGTAAAGAGCCAGCCAAATAGCTCAGGGGATTAAAGCCCCTGCAAGCAGGCGCAGGGGCCAGGGGTCCGATCTCCAGGCCTGCTGTGCCAGCCCCACCCCCAGGGCATACTGAGACAGCAATTGAGACTGGGTGTGGTGGCGAATGCCTCTAATCCCAGCTCTTGGAAGGCTGTAAACAGGTGGATCACTATGAGTTTGATCTAGTAGCGAGATCCTGAACACTCTGTAGACCCTTCCCTAAAATTAAAAAAAGAAAGAAAGAAAGAAAGAAAGAAAGAAAGAAAGAAAGAAAGAAAGAAAGAAAAGTGGCGAAGTTGAGGGAAGAGATAACAGCTGAGCTGAGTCTTGACTACATAGTAGAAGCAGCCAAGCAAGAAGTAAAGAAAGTATTCCAGGCAGCAGAAACAGCATGTGTAATGGCACAATGTGTGGGAGAACATGGCATGTTCTAGGACCACAAGTAATCTCCTTTGTTCAGAGGTATGTATGGGTATTGGGATGGACTCAAGGTGCATAACAGAAGCCAATTTTGAAATAGCTTGGATTTTGCTGCTGAAACCTAGGGTGCACAGTTAAAACGAGGAAAGTGACATAATTCAGGCTCATATTCAAATCCCACTTCTTGCATTCAAATCTCAGCTCCTCCACTTGCTGTCTTTAAGATTTAATCAAATTATTTAGTTATTTTGGGTGTCACTTTCTCATCTGTGAAATGAAGATAATGGATTAAAATATCTTTCCTAGAGTGTTACTGTGATATGACTTCATTCATTGATATGTACAAAGCATTCAGTTTGTAGTATATTTGATATTCTCCAAAATACAGTCTGTAATTATTAGCAAGATGACTCGGGAAACAGCAGGAAGTATATGAAGTGGAATGAGACCTGAGCAGCTCCTTCAGAAGGCCATCACAGCAGTCAAGGGAAGGGTGCAGCTTTTTTCTTGCTCAGTGGGCCCAGAGGTTGAGACTCATTTATGCTACCAACCTGCAAGTTCTTGTTTCTTTGGATTTGCAATTCCCTCTGCCCAGAATATGGTTCCTTCAAATGCTGTAGGGCTGGCTTCTCAGTTTTCAGATCAAATGTAACATTTTACAAGATATCCATAATCACACTAGCTAGTACATTCCATCTTTCCTGCTCATTCTCTCTTT